>JAOXJP010290720.1:19010-33182 GCA_025762735.1 Platanus orientalis | reverse complement strand
CACACGATATTGCTCTTTATTACATACTAAGGTACAATAAGATGTAAAATACCATTATACCCTCACACACGCACTCTACATATACGCCTATAGTTACAATTGAATAAGCCATTTTTTTATCCCAAACAGATAAGTAGTCTCATGTGATTTGGTAAGATTTGAGAAAGTTACGAACGATTTTTGGCCTCTAAAGTGTTGCCAATGAGCGAATCTCATCATAGCAAGTTTGATGCTTTTCAAAACAAAAAAAATCAATCAACAGTGCTCTTCTTAGTGGATCTTGTATTTTTTATATGCTTTCTTTTAACCTGAATGCAACCGATCTACTTTTCTTGAGGGTTTCTGAGAGGCCAAGCCTATCTATGGAGCCGTACAAGTCTGACATGTGTGATTCGGGTTAGACAACTGCTATGAGAAGTCTTGCGTAATTGTTTAAACATTGTAGGTGCATAACTGGTTGTGTAGCCACCTCTAGTATGGTTCTTAGGGCCTGTGTACGTCTCTGGGTACTATTTTAGAGGAGCTTGTGTTCTTGGGTGTCGTGTCCATTCCAAATATGTCGAAAGTAAGTCAAACTACCACCTCATCCCCGAGTAATAATGGAGGCAGCCTTGGTGGGATAGTGAATGAATCCCCTAAGGCCCCAACTCACTTATTACTACAATTCGTCTGGACAAAACGAACTTCCTCGCTTGGTCTGAATTTGCCAAACTTTATATCACAAGTAAAGATAAAGCCGCCTACTCAACTGGTGCAGCCAACACCTTTTGCGAAGTGGGAGGCAGAGAATGCAATGGTGATGTCTTGGCTCCTGCATTTCATGCAACATAATATCTCTAATAATTATTTGTTTTTGCCTATAACCAAGGCAATTTGGGATTCCATAACTAACACCTACTCAAAACAAGGGAATAAGGCTCGCATGTATGATCTTCATCAGAAGGTCTCTAAGTTGCGACAGGGTGATCAGTCTCTTGCGAAATACTACTCCACTCTTCGTAATTTGTGGGAAAAATTGATTTCTAGAAGATTTTTAAGGCTCAATGCACAAAAGACACAACTCTTTATGATAAAGAAGTGAAAGACACCATAATCTTTGAATTTTTAGCTAGTCTACATTTGGATTATGAGCCCATTCGTATCTTGATTTTGGGAAGAGATCTCCTTCCTCTCTAGATGAGTCATCTTATGACTCATCCCCCACAGTCTATTATAGATCATTCTGCTCTAGTGACTAATTCCCAACATGGTAGACATGGATCCTTTCATGGTGGTGGTGGTGGAGGCCATGGTCGTGCCCCCATGGAGGACAGAGATAAATTAAAGAGTGAGCACTGTGGTAGGTAGTGACACACAAAAGAAACCTATTAGAATCTTCATGACCGTCCCCAATAACATACACAGGGTAGACCACAGCATGGCGGTTCCAGTGGTGGAGGCCAAACCAAATCTAGTGCACATTCAATTACCCCGTCTACAGAGACAGCTTCTGTTGTAACGTCCTCTCCAGATAGTTATGAATTCACTAAAGAACAAGCCAATGCTTTTCGTCGTTTTGTGGCTAGCTTAGAGACCCCCATATCCGCTACACCTACATCATCTTTTGCTCAGTCAAGTACACATGCTGCTACCCTAAATGCGTCACTTGCCATAACTGGCCTTTCTTGGATCATTGATTCAGGGGTTTCAAACCACATGACAAGTAACTCCACACTGTTCTCATCTTATAATGTCTTCTTTGGCCAACAAAAAGTTCAAATAGCTGATGGATCCTCGTCCTCCATTACAGGGAAAGGGTCCATCACTATCACACCCTCCATGAATTTGTCATTTGTTCTTCACATCCCTAACCTTGCTCTCAACTTGATGTTTGTTAGTCTATTACCGACTCCCTTAACTGCAGTGTCACATTTTTCCTGTATTTTTGCTTATTTTAGGACTTGGTGACAAAGAGGATTATTGGTAGAGGACATGATGAAGGAAGGTTGTACCGTCTTGATGTGGATTCTCCTACAGCATCTCTTGTGCAGCAGTTGGAGACACCAGCCTTAGCTTTAGTTCGTGTCAATCGTTAAACCCTATTGCAATGGCATCACAAACTTAGACATCATTCATTGTTTACTTTAAAGAAACTATTCCCATTGTTTTCGTCTTTTTCATCCTTAGATCTTTCTTATGATATTTGTGAGTTAGCAAAACATTACCACAGTTTTTATATCTCTAGTAAAAATAAAAGTTTGTCTCCTTTTTTTGTAGTGCATTCTGGTGTGTGGGGTCCTACCCCTATTAATTCTCTATTTGGTTTTCACTACTTGGTTACCTTTGTTGATGATTTCCCCAAGGTTACTTGGGTGTATTTGCTAAAATCAAATAGTGAGGTATTCTCTGTTTTCCATCTTTTTTATAAGATAGTTGAAACGCAGTTTGATAATAAGTAAAAAATACTTCATTTTGATAACACCGGAGAGTATATGTCTCGTACCTTCTCTTCATACTTAGCTACACATGGTATTCTGCACCACACTACATGCCCACACACCCCAAAACATAATGGCATTGCAGAACGGAAAAATCGTCATCTTCTTCAAGTCACTCATGCTTTACCTTTCCAAATGAAAGTTCCCACAGTGTTCTGGGCTGAGGCACTTTTAATTGTCGTATATCTCATTAATAGACTTCCTACTCATATTCTTGATTTTCAATGTCCTCCTCGAGTCTTGGCTCCTACGTCCCCTCAATTCCCTATTCCACCTAAAGTCTTTGGTTGTTTTTGTTTTGTTCATGTTCTTCACATAAATTGATCTAAATTAGACCCTAAAGCCGTGAGATGTGTGTTTTTGGGTTATGCAATTAATCAAAAGGGTACAAATATTATGACCCTGCTTTCAAAAGTTAATGGTATCCCTTGATGTTACATTCTTTGAGTCGGTTCATTTTTTCTCTTCCAAACAGACTCATCCTCAAGGGGATAAGAGCTGCGCAGATGGAGGTGATAATGAGTCCCCACACCCAATTCCACCTTACATGTTTGATTATGGTGGAAGTAAGTCAAAAGAACATGCTAATCATGGGAGAGCATGGCACTAATAAATCAGATGATACTTTGGATGTACAAGAACAAGTTCCTATCTCAGGGGGAGACAAGAGGTGAACCACTAAAAGAACTACAAGTCTATGAAAAAAGAAAGGGGAAAATCCCCACTCATGTTCCTCAACCAGACTCTTCATCATCACATCCTGATCAAGTTATTATTTACCTACTCCGTCTGATTTACATATTCCTATTGCTCAAAGAAAAGGTACTTGTAACTGTATTCAATACCTCATTACTAACTTTTTATCCTATGACCATCTCTCACCTAAGACCAAGGTGTTTGCTATGTCCTTGTCATTTCTATTCTTCGCAATGTGTCTGAAGCCCTCACACGAAAACCCTAGAGGGAGACCATGATTGAAGAGATGAATGCATTAGAAAAGAATGACACCTAAGAACTAACGGAACTTCCAAAAGGAAAGACTACAGTCGGCTACAAATGGGTTTGCAATGTGAAACTCAAATCAAATGGAACTGTTGATAGATACAAGGCAAGATTGGTTGCAAAGGGATATACTCAAACTTATAGTATAAATTACCATAACACTTTTGCACATGTTGCCAAAATGAACTCAGTGCGAGTCTTGATATCAGCGACAATAAACAAATGATAGCCTTTATTACAATTGGATGTAAAAAATTCTTTTACGCATGGTAATTTACAGGAAGTTTACATAAGAACCCCTCCAAGATTTCAGCACCCCATAGCTAAAGGCAAAGTGTGTAAATTGAAGAAGGCACTCCATGGGCTCAAGCAATCACCAAGAGCATGGTTCGAGAAATTTTAGCGGCGTTATGAGAAAAAGGGGATACTTGCAAAGCCAAGCTAATCATAATCTCTTTATCAAACACTAAAATAGTGGCCTCACTGCCCTCATAGTGTATATTGATGTCATTGTTGTGACAGAAAATGATCTTGGTGAAGAGGAGCAGTTGAAGCCAACAGTTTGAGATAAACAATTTGGATCCTTTACATTATTTCCTTAAAATAAAGGTACCACGATAAAAAAAAAATGAATATTTTTATCTCAAAGAAAGTATGTACTAGACCTTCTAGGTGAGGCAGGAATGCTGGCTTGTAAACCATGTGATACTCAAGTTGATCCTAATAGAAAGTTGCAAGAAGATGATGGAGAGTGATTTCTAGATGTAGGTAGATATCAAAGGCTGGTTGGGAAGTTAATATATCTTTCTTTAACCAAACCCAATATATCATATGTTGTTGGACTCGTGAGTCAGTTCATGCACACACCTACCACAGTACACTTGGAGGCAGCTTATAGAATCCTAAAGTACCTGGAAAAAAATCCCGAAATGGGACTACTCTATACTCTATATAAAGACTGATACAATCAGAGTTGAAGCTTAAATTGATGATACATTACGAATTAAGGGTTGTACTGATGTTGACTAGGCTGGATCCACAACAAATAGAAGATCAACCTCAGGTTATTGCACATTTGTTGGTGGAAATCTGGTTACATGGAGGAGCAAGAAGCAACCAGAAGTGGCACACTCAAGTGCAAAGGCGAAGTTTTGTTCGATGGCAAATGGCATTTGTGAGTAATTGTGGCTCCGAGGCTTATTTCTAGATTTGGGCTTTCATATTCGAACACCTATGCGACTCCATTGTGACAACAAGGCAGCTATTAGCATCACACATGATCTGGTGTAGCATGATCGAACCACACATGTTGAGGTCGATCATCATTTTATCAAAGAGAAAGTTCAATCTGGACTTATTTGCACACCTTTTGTTAGGATAGGTGATCAACTTGCTACTGTTTTTACCAAAGGCCTCTCCTCTCCTCAATCTTGTTCTATTGTATCCAAGTTTGGCATGCAAAATATATACATGCCAGCTTGAGGGGGAGTGTTAACATGTATGGGTTATGGTCATAATAATGTGTATTTATGCAGGAGTATATACGCCACCTATATGTATGGAGTATTTATGTCTTTTATACAATATACATTAATAATACAAGTCGTATGGATTGAGTGAGGATCCATCGACATTCAATCCAAGTTCTTCTTTTTCTTCTCCTTCTTCCACAAATTAATTTATTCTATAACTCTAAATACCAAAACAACTATAGCCAGGGGAAGACAAAGCAAAGAATTGTGCAAAAAGAAGACTCAATGACACCCATCCAAAAGAAAGCTTGGGTGAAAGATTATATTCATGTGTTTGTACGTAAGAAGCAAAAAGTTATCCCTGATTCTCATGTACCACTCCAACAAGTCGCCTCTTCTTCAGGTATTTTTCCTTCTATATCTCTTGATGATTCTCATCTTCCCATTATTGTTAGAATGGGTACCTGCTCTTCTACTTAACATCTCATTGCTAACTATGTGCGTTATAACTCTCTGTCTCTTGAGTTTAGGATTTTTTTTTCTACCTCTTTGTCCTTTGTTTTCATTCCATAGAATGTATCTCAAGCTTTCTCCTAACCTTAGTGGCAAAAAGCAATGGAAAAAGAAATGCAAGCCTTAGAAAAAAACAATACATGGGATGTTGTAGATCATCCTAGGGGAAAAGAGCATGTGGGATGCAAATGGGTATTCTCAGTGAAGCTACAACCGAATGACACTGTTGAGCGATATAAAGCTAGATTGGTTGTTAAGGCCTAAGGAGTACACCCAGAGTTATGGTATTGACTATCAAAAGACCTTTGTCCCAATAGCAAAGATGAATAATGTCAGGATCTTGATCTTTGTTGCTATAAATCAAGGATGATCATTGTTTCAACTTAATGTCAAAAATGTCTTCCTTCATGGAAACCTAGATGAAGAAATCTACATGAGATTACCTCCTAGTTTTCAACTTGCTACCGATAAAGGGAGAGTGTGCATCCTCAAGAAAGCTCTCTATGGCCATAAGCAATCCCTTAAAGCGTCGTTTGCAAGGTTTCGTAGTGTCATGCTCAAAAATGATGATAAGCAATTGCAAGCAAACTATACCCTCTTTGTGAAACACTAACAAGAGAAGGTGACAGCCCTCATTGTTTATGTTGATGCTATTGTAGTTACGGTGATAATCATTGTGAGATCAATAAAAAAGGCTTTCTTGGCAAGGAGTTTGAGATCAAAGATTTTGGGCTTCTGAAATACTTTATTGGGATTGAAGTTGCTAGATCTAATGACGGTAACTTTTTATCTTAGCGCAAATATGTATTAGACATCCTCTAAGACTCTCGGATGTAAGGTGTCGACCTTGTGACACTCCCATTAAATCTATTCACCGTATGCAAGCAGATAAGAGCTATTAACTTATTGATATTGAGCGTTATCATAGCCTCATGGGGAAGCTTTATCTGTTTGACTTTGACTAGACCAGATATCTCTTACACAGTTATAGTCAATAAGCTTATGCATGCTCCCACAACCAAGCAACTTGAGGGCACATGTCGCATCGTCCGTCACTTGAAGAAAAGTCCAAGTCAAGGACTCTTATAACATTGATTATATGATCTTCGAGTAGAGGCCCTTGGGCAAGATCTATGACAGACAGGAGGTCCACTTCAGGTTATTGTACCTTTGTAGGAGGTTACCTTGTCTCTCGACATAGCAAGAAGCAGCCAATTGTAACCCTATCAAATGCAAAGGCAGAGTTTTAAGCTATGACACATGGGATTTATGAAATGCTATGGATACATGGCTTTCTTAGAGAATTGAGATTCAAGTCTCAAGATCATATGCGATTATATTGTGACAGTAAAGCCACAATTAGCATTGTTCACAAACCTGTTCAACTTGATAGAACAAAGCACGTCAAGGTTGACAGACATTTCATCAAGGAGAAATTGCAAACCAAACAAAATTGTATTCCCTTTATGAAGACTAAAGATCAGTTGGACGATGTATTCACCAAGGGGCTATGTAGTCCTAGCTTTAGTAGGATTATTGGCAAGCTTGGTATGCACAACATCTAGATAGCAACTTGAAGGGGAGTGTTGATGTATATGGGAGTACAATATGTAAGGTTATACTTGTACATTAGTGTATGAGGGTACTTGTATATATTCCCCCTTGTATTGTATTTCCCTTTTTGGATATATGCCAATACGTATGGTAGAGTATTTTCTAACTCTTCATACGATTTCTCCCCAATTCCTTTCTTCTCTCTTCTTCTTCTTCTTCCCCTCTTCTTCTTTCTACAAACCCTAGCATATAACATCACCTTCTACACAAATCCACTTGGTCAACATGATTAAGTAAACAAATTTCACTTAATCCATTTTGTTAAAATCAAAGACAGCATGCCATGATATAATATGTTGAGTGAAAATAACGGTGCATCATATCTCGGAAAAAAGTCATTGCTCCAATAATATTTTTCTTTCTACCACGTCCAACAATATTTAAACTTTTTCTGACACATAGTAAAGTAAAAAAGTAAATAAACCAGTACCTCTTTTTGAAATGTATCCAATTCAAAAGGAAAATCAAGGGCCATGTCAGGAACAAGTTCATAAAAATGATCTGCAATCCCTTCACTCCCTCTGCCAACAGCCCAAGCCTGCAGACAAAAAAAGGAGGGGGACTCAATAACCAGCACATTTGCCATTAAGCAGTAGAATAGGAACCAATCCAGCATAAGAGATGTAAAGGAAACCTTTGAATAACGGATATGATAGCCAGAGAATGGGTTAATAGAGAACTGACTGCAACCTCATTATGGTTACATTGGTTAAACAATAAGAAAGTCTAAGGTGCAAAGCCTCGAAGTGAACTGCAAAAAGCACACATAAATACCTCTTTCAGCTGCTGTCCACCACTTTCACCGGTTCCATCTAACCTTGATGTTGATTTACCTGGATCAGCCAACAGTATCTGATCTAACACTGAGGCTTCAGACTCAGGAACACTACTGGCCACATCCACTTCCTTTTCCATTTCAGCAACCAGCTTAACCGGTTCTCTTTCTGACAGATAAACTTTACAACAGCAAAATATTAGTAGAAAGCATGAACTTATTTCCCAATCCAATATTTTGTAGCCTTGTTTTGCAGAAATTATGACAACAGTGACACCTATTTTTTTTAGTTTACTATTTTTGGGATGGGTACACTGGACTCAAACACAGGACCGCATGGCTGAGGTGCAGTATGTCAAGCAATTGATCTACGGGTTCAAGCCCAAGTAGAAAAGGCAAATATCTAGAATGGCCCCAGACATCAGTAACAGATAGCTTCCAGTGGGTGGAAACCATACCAAGATAACCAATACCATGACTTATTCCTCTGTCAACAAAATAATATGGAGATCAGAAAATTTTCCCACTTCTGATCTCCTCTGTATGACATAGAATGTACATAATACAGTTACAGGAAAGGATTTTTTCAGTTACCAAAACAAGTAACCTGCCTTAAAAATTACAAATTCAGTGATATTCCCAAAAGGGTGTTTTCAAAAAATGGATAACAAATAAATACGTCAACAAAGGTAAGATGGAAGATGTTATCTACTGAAGCCAACTTCAGTAAAATAAGCTTCAACACATGAAAACATTGGCACTTCAGTGAGGGGAATTATAAAAAATTAAAAAAGGCAAAACACAAATATCAGTTCCCATTTTGTGTCACTAGACCCCACACAACCTCAAACCTTAAAAAACAAAGATATTCCAAACTAAAAATCAAAGTGAAGATCATACATACCGTCTTCACCTGATTCCTCAACAACATCACCATCCCAAGCTTTCTTGAATAAATCATCAAACTGTACAGACAATCCACTCTGCAGATAATAAACATCTAAAACTTGAGTTGAAAATAAAAAGTGATATCATTACTGCATAACTACTCATCTATTCACCTAAAAGAAATACTACTGATAGTCATCTCAAAGGAAGAAAAAGATAATAGAGTATAAATTCCTAGACATAAATCCAAATTCATTGTAAGCATGTAATGTCTGCATGAACTGACAAGTCCAGATTTAATATTTGAACTGGAACATCAGATTTCAAAATCAAATATTGCCAATAACAGAATATGTTAGAAAAAACATCACAAGACTGTTAAAGATAACTGACCAACTTTTCATCTGATGTGCTCTTGACAACACTTTGGTCTTTGTTGAGTCTCCACGAGCACGAATATGCCTTCAATGTAATGTCAAAACACATAAATGTAAAAATTGTAAGTTAGACAGTAGTCTCTCTTATTTGTTCATCTTGATATGAAAAAAGTTGTTATTTGTCTACGTTACAATACCTTGAAATCACCAAGATCCAATCCTTGCTTAAAGGTTGGAGGAATGAACTGAACAGGACCACCATCTAGAACTTCTCGTACCCAGTCACCACTGCATGCACCCTCAGGAAGTATCCTTTCTGAAGATTGAGAATTGTCTAGACCGCCAGGATGAAAAGGTCGGCTGTTGATGCTGCCCCTCACAAAATCCTTTGCGGGTCCAGGCATGCGCGGTAAAGATCCAGAACCCTGAGCTCCTTCCCCTGGTTCTAACACATCCATCTGATAATAATCAAATAAGACAAACCCCAGAGGACAATCAGAAACAACATAAAACCATAGACAACAAAAACATAAGAACAATAACAAAAGCAACAGGTTTACTTTCCTGAGATAAACTAAATGGTAGGCTGCTGCGGGAGAACAAAAATATGAAATAAATAAAACAAATCACACCTGCACCGAATTCGGTTCCCATTTTCCTTGAGTGGTTCCCTTCTTTGAGCGCCTGAATGGCAATTCCCATGCAGGAACCATTATAGACCGCGGAAACGAAGACTCTAAATGTACTTTTGCCTTATTAAACCAATCAAAATCCCACTGCCTTCCAGCTTTTTCCGGACAAAACTCATCAAGGTCCAATTCTGGTAAGAGATATTTCTCCTCCACATGCTTTTTTACAGATTCGGGTGTTTCCGGTGCAAATGCAGGTGGCTGAAATAAATAAATAAACAACATCATCATCAGAAACAATAATGAAAATGGTCATCCTAATTGGTATTATCCTGTCAAATCCTATGCGTCTGTTTCAAAATCCAAGTTGGTCTGACTCTGTCCCATCAATGATTTCGCTTTTCATGGGAAAGAAAGCCCAATGACAGACATTTGCTGCAAACATCCAGCCTGAGTACGTGTATGATTTGAGACACAGTTTTGGAATAAAATGTCATTTGCTATGAAAAGATAACATTAAAGCTAATGTGATTTCCAAGCAAACAATTCAAGGTTGCCAATAGGTAATTTTTGTCCCAAGGTCCATCTAAACATGCAGGCCCTCCTATTGTAAGCCATTCCTATAAAATTAACTGGGTCCTACTATAAGTAACAGAGACTGCTAGAATATGTGTCCAGGCAGAAAATCACATAGCCCAAATGCAGAAAATGGTCTAAAATGAAAAACCCTAAAACCATGAAATTACTGCATGTATTTACAGTTATGATAATATTTTTTTTTTTTAAGCACAGAATAATGGACAACAAAAATACACATATAATAAAATTTGCAATCAGAAACCTATAACAATTATCTTACTTAAAACAACAAAATGATTGTGATATCAAAATAATATTAGTAACGAAACACTAAATTTGCAGCAAATGGCTTCAATTATAAACCCTAAACAACAAGAAAACACTCCAAACCCAGGAAAAAGAAATGTTACCAAAAATGATGGGAGAAGCTTTCTATATAAATTAAAGGAAAAAAAAAAAATCAGAAGAGTTGAAATTGAAATATACTAACGATGATGAAATCTGGGAGAGTCTTCAGCGGGTTCGGGCGTTCGACCGGGGGAAGAGGCTCTAGTCGGAGGTGTCCGCTGTGACCAGAGAATCCAATTCTGAAGGCCAGTTCATTCGCTGCGGTGATCCGATCCATTGCTGAAGTTTCCGTTTTCGTTACTGTTCCTTCTGAAACTAACTCAGATACTAAACTAACATGACTAGTCGACTGTCTTTCGTTCCAAAACAGAGCTTTTCGAAGCTATTCGTTTTCGCGGTTTTGAGTGCGAGCTAAGAAAAGAACGACGGCGATTTCTCGTTGTACAAGTAATATACAAATACATAGATATCCTGGACACCAAACCCTGGACAGGAGGACATTTGCTTCCTCGAAAATGGAAACGGATGTTCTGTCCATAATATACCTTCGCCCCCTAACAGTGGGTGTGGACCCATGCACTTTTGGGTGGGATCCACACCCTCTTGGCGAACAGTGCTTCTTGAACAGAACATCCTTTCAGCTAGAAAATACACTTGTTGTTAGCTACCACGGTATGTACAGCCTTATTGTTGACTCTAGGAGCATAAGGACTTTTATTTTAATAAAGGATGACAACAAAATTTCGGCAATCCTTAGATAATATTTCTGACGAGAGCCGGTATTCACTAAAATGATAACTTGAATTATAGCCACGTCGAATGATGATGTTGCAAAGTTGTTCATAGGATAATGCGAGATAGGTGTATATATACATATTTGAAGAAAGCAAAATAAAGAAAAACGTATTTCAAGTTAATGCATTCCATATGGCAAATGAATATGTATGAATTTGAGTTTATTTAATTTTTAGTTTGGATAAGGCGAATTTTTTATCGCTTTAAACACTTTATTGGTGATCAAGTTTCTTAATCTGAACTAAGGTTTTAACATTATCATTGAACGATTAATAATGGCATTATAGTTGTAGGGTGCGTATGATGGCACCTAAGAGTGTGATGGAATGGGTGTATATCCACACTCAGGGAAAATTAAAGACTTGTATTTCAAGTTATTGCATAATAAAAGTAGTTGTAGTTGTCCCATATGGCAGACAAATACATATGAATTTCAGTTGATTTAATTTTTAGTTAGGATGTTCCAAATTTTGATTGCTTTAAAACCTTATTGGTGATCAGGTTTCTTAATCTAAACTAGGGTTTTAACGATGTCATTGAACAAATAATAATGGCATTATAGTTGTAGGGTGCTTATGTTAGTGACCATGAGTGTTATGGATCTAGTATTTAATTCTTATTTTTTGACGAATTAGTGTTTATTAACTAAAACGTGAGGTTAACTTAAATATCAATTAATCACATCAGATATGCCCAAGTAATTTCTCTAAGGTTGTGTCTGTTTGACGTCAAAAGGTGGGGTTTCCTAGGAAACTATATTTTTTTTCCGGCAACCCCTTTTCTTGATGTTTGTTACATTGAAATACCATGTGGAAAAAACTATGGAACACCACCAACGGGTTTATACCTTTCCCATATTTTCCCAATAACTCATATTTATGTTCTTTTACTTTATATGACCAAGATGGTCATAATAGATGGGGAAGGGAAGGGAAGGAAACCTCCAACGATCGTCTAAATGATATTTTCACAGTGTCTTCTAACTCAACAGCCTATGTTTAGAATTGCAACGTCAACGGCTACCCCACCACCCCTTGGTGAACCTTTCAATAACCCCTTCAACATTATTCTCATTCACAACATCGTCACCGATCGAGCCTTTAATAGTCATCTTCAACAACTGAAGCGTTTGTATGTGTAACAAAGTTAGACGACAAATTTGGAATGAATGATGTTGGATGATTCTCATTGATGTGTAGTGTTTTATTTATACACATTTACAAATCATGAAAATGTAAAAGACAAATAAACACACTATTACATAATATTATAAGAATAGAAAGATTTGTTGTTGTGTGTGATTTACATGTACGACTATAGTTGTATACAATCTAATCTTTCCCAATAATATGTATAATTATGGGAATGTAGTTATATGCAATTGAATCTTTCTTAATAGCATGCACAGCTATGGGAACACAATTGTATGCAATCTAATATTTCCTAATAGCATTTACAGTTATAGGAATGCAGTTTTATGTAATCCAATATTTCCCAATACTGCCCCTCATGTTGGAGATTGAACGTTGTGAACACCCAACTTGTGTTAGAGGTCATGCAGTCGTGCCACACCAAATTGTGTAGTAAACAAATCAGTAAGATGTTGATGCATAGGTATGTGCAAAGTACGAATGATCCTTGACTAAAGTTTTTCTTGAATAATATGGCAATCAATCTCAATATGCTTGGTGCGTTCATGAAAGATGGGATTAGCGACAATGTGTAAGGTAGCCTTATTGTCACAAAACATCAATGTAAGCTGAGGATGAGGCAATTGTGAATCATAGAGTAGATAAAAAAAAAAAAACCATGTGATCTCACAATAAGTGTATCCATGGCTCAAAATTCAACTTCAATGGAAGATTTGGAGATTGTGTGTTGTTTCTTTAATTTCTATTAGATAATGGAAGAGCCTAGCAGGATACAATATAATGTTTTCTGACATTACCCGTGCAAAGTTCCAGATCTATAGTGAAATGATTCCAAATCTTCCTAGTGAAATCACAATGTAGGAAGACGTGACTCCTTAATTCCCCATCTTTGCCACACAAACAACACATATTAGAAGAGATAGACATAGAGACACCTCCTTCACAAAACATCCAAAGTATCTAATTGATTAAGATGAACAAACCATGAGAAAGCTTGCACCTAAGGGAAAGCTATAAAATACCATATTCTCCTAATCAGGAATGAATGACGGCAATGACTATCTACCACAATAATAGGGAAAAAATGACTTAACTGAAAAATGATCCTCAGACAAAGGACACCACACATGAGAACTAGGATCAACCAAGGACACAAATACATTCTTCAATAAAGACCATGTGAAGATCTTTATTCTTCCCTTGGAACTTTTCACTAGTCGTTTAAGTAAGAAAATAAATTTAGTGCCGATATCCCTAGCATATATTCAAACTAATTTGATGATATATACTATAGTTTCATGTCTTAGTAGCTTGGAACTAGGAGGTGATCAAGGTGGTTGAGCATAGGGTGGGAACTTCTCCATCTTCATTAGGTGTAGAAATGTTGTGGATATTTTCTAATGGGTCTTCTTAGGGGTGTATGAGCCAATTGAAGGACCCTTGAGGGAAAGCATGTGTGTAGAATTGGGTGCATGGAGTATTTTTTTTTATTGGACTTTGCCAAGGTGTCTAGAGGGGGCTTTAATGTTGGCTTTTTCGGGGGGGGGGAGAA
>JAOXJP010290720.1:0-19000 GCA_025762735.1 Platanus orientalis | reverse complement strand
CCCAAGAGGCACAATATCAGCCAAAATGATAATTTTTTTTGGATTTCATAAGTGGTCGCAC
The DNA here is from genome assembly GCA_025762735.1 of Platanus orientalis. Taxonomy (NCBI): domain Eukaryota; kingdom Viridiplantae; phylum Streptophyta; class Magnoliopsida; order Proteales; family Platanaceae; genus Platanus; species Platanus orientalis. The sequence continues at coordinate 18,939 of JAOXJP010290720.1, read as the reverse complement.
TTTGATTGATCTTTCTTTAAGAGGGGCAATTTTATGGAGTCAAATAATCAAGACAATTTGGGAATGAGTAGGCTAGATCATTTTTTGTTTTCAAGCCAATAGGAGGATCATTTCAATCAAGCCATTTAGATGGCTTTGCCCAAGCCTATTTTAGACCACACTCTGATCCTCTTGAGGAATGAAGAAATGATTAAGGGATCATCTCCCTTTAGATTTGAGATGATGTGGACAGAAGTGAAAAATTCCAATGATCTAGTGTGGGGGGGGGGGGCTAAGCCATGGTAAAATGGAGCAAAGTAGTTTTAGGGCACAATGAGACTTGGAAAACAAGAGGTTTACTAGAATGAAGGAGTTGTATTCAAAAGGGGTGTATGTTCTCTTGGGAGAGGAGTTCCAAATGAGAATGAAAAAGCTAGGGTGGAGTACCAAAGGTTGATGAAGATGGAAGAAATAAGTTGGAAGCAGAAATTTAGAATTAGGTGGTTCAAACAAGGGGATAAAAGCATTGGTAGATTCTTTCACAAAATGGCAAATGCAAGAGGAGGGATGCACAAAATTTTCAAAATCAAAGTGGGAGGTACCTTTAATAATGAAAAGTGTTCCTTAGAATCCTAGATATTAGAGTTCTACTTTAAATTGTACTCAAAATTAGTAGACTACAAACCATTCATGGAGGGCATAGAATTCCAATTTATCCTGAAGATAAAAGAGCCTGGCTAGAAAGGCAATTTTTCGGAGGAGTGGTAGAAGCATTGTATAGTCTAAAAGACGATAAAGCTTTGGGTTTGGACGGTTTCCCAAGTTCTCCCAAAAGAAGTATTGGGATATCGTTGGGAGAGATTTGATTTTTTTTTTTTGAATGAATAATAGAGAGATTTGATGTTTGAACCCATCCAAAGCCTGAACAACCCTATCCAACCTAAGCAAGAGTTTGAGTTGGATAAATTAAGGTCAGATTCACCAAATTGTTTTAATACCTACCTCTTAAAATCCACACTCGTTATTAATTTCCATTTATTATGGGTTCGGCTTCCTATGGGGTTTAGGAAATGAGATGCTCTGAATTGCCTCTTGGTTTTCAGAAGTTACAAAATTATCAAGATATTTTATAAAACCATGTGGAAATGAAATCATTTCTTTCTTTTTTTTCTTTTTTTTTTTTTTGTTCCCATAACATTTGGAAATGAGTCATCCAATTACATGATTTGCATACCTGGACATGTCACCTTATTTTTCTATTAGTTTGGGCTTAAAAACTGACTTACCTCATTGAAAAGTCATATCCTTTGAAATTCCTATTGAACCGGGTTAGATGAGACGAGTCTTATTAATGTCTTAGGTAAGTTGGGTTTTAGTGTATGTCATATACAAGTTAACTCAATTATCCAGATCCGACCCATATATGATTGGTTTAGCCATTAGGTACATATGAGATGTTGATCCAAAATAGGGTGGACCATATCCATATTATATTATAATAACTTAATGATTATTTCTAAGCTAGCAATTAATGAGATGGTTGGGATCATCAAATCATATTGTAAATTTTGGAACATGGTACAATCATAGAAGGACTCATTACATATATGCTATGTATCAAAGGTTGATAATGCTTGAACAACCAATGGGATAAATGGGGTAGAAATCCATTACACTAGCTTTTAGAATGTGATTTGGTTTTTATTTCAATAAATATTAAGTCAAATAAATTTATTCTTAAGCATATTCTATATTTGAGTATAAGTCAAACTTTCATTAGAATATAATTAGTGTTTTACCTTACTTTTAATGGTATAATCACAAACTCTAATTTAATAACTATTATTTTTCCAGATTGAGTTTTGGTTATTAAAGAAAAAACAATACAAAAGAATTGCAATTAATTAAGGAGATTAAATCAATTTTTTTTAGAAAACAAAACATTGTGTTTTAATTAACTTTTGACTTGTATTAGGAAATCTTCTTTAAATTAATAGTCTAAATTACCTTTGTCTTCACAATCCATGGATTAAACCAACCTAGATATACAAAACAAATCCCATTATTCATGAAAATTCGCATGAGTTCACGACTAATTTTATTTAAAATAAAGTTACACTCATGTTTTTGAGTCTTCTATGATAGCCATAGTTAACCAAGTTGGTGGATGTACTTCAAGTCTAAGTCCTCCATTTTTGCACCTCTTCGATGCAAGCCTGAACTCTCCCTCTCTATGGTTTCTTTAATCTCTAAAAGCAATCTCTCTATATGATAGGTATGCTTTTCTTGTCTTTTAGAATCACATTAACTTCCTAACCCCAAAAGGATTTAAGAAAAAACCCAGAGGGCAAAAAAAGGAAGTTTACAACTAGATGAGAAGATTTCACAATTGCATGGGGCTGACAAAAGGGTATATGTGAGCTTTTGTTTTTTAAGGTATGTATTACCTTTTGAGGTGTACTTATTCTTGTTTAAGCTTATTGAATTGAATATGAAGGTATCTTTTATAGTTTGAGTTGGCGCTAGATTATAAATACTTGTTATAGGGTATAATATTTGCCTAATATTATTTAGAGAATGGGTATAGATGAGGTTTTAGAGAAATCTTTGGGTAAAGCTTTGAGGTCTATTTATGGAGGTGGAAATCTGGGGGTGGCCCAATTCAAGCAAAAACTAAATCAGAGGTTACTGATCATGAAACCGTTGTTACTGCAAGAACAAAGTATTGGAAGAAGAAACAAGGAGAAATCACACTAATATGTGTGGAAAAGAGGAAGTCACCTTACCAAGGGGAGAAGGATCTCATATGGCATTGTCTATTATTATTCAATTGATCTGTCATTGATGAGCTCTAGGTATTCAGTGTATTTGGCAGACCATCACAATTGTTTTAGTAGGTGTCAAGTATTTGTCATCTCATTGTAAGAGAATTTAAGAGAAGAACATTCATGCAGTTGGTAAATGAAACCTTGTTTAACATATGTCCTATCCAAAAATCGATTATCAAAATGAGGAAGACAATGAGGTATTTATAACCCACCTCAGACCCTGCTGGCATATACAAAGGACAAAGGAGTGGGTTAAAGCTCCTACATTACTTCTCATGTATCTAGTTCATCTTGCACCTCATGTAGGAGTTCCATGGGGAACAGGGGAAACCATAGCCTTGGACAAGTAAGAAAATTTTATGTTGCCTTTGGTAGGAAAGGATCTGTCATGGTGCATGGGCCTATTGGAAGCACAAACACCATGAATAGCACTAAGATGACTCATCTCAATTGTAATGAGTGAGAAGATGCCCCTAATTATATCCATGGTTATTTGTAAGCTTTATAAAGGTTAGACATCTACTACTTCCCTATTCGAATGCAACAAATGAATGTAAATGGATTACATTCACAAGACTTCCCTTTTGAGATTTATTTCTCGTGTGTTTGTGTTGTCTAGTAGTGTTTCAAAACGTGAGTGAAGGAACTTCAACTTGTGGCGTAATGGCATAAACAGAGAAACGTACCTCTCCAAGGTTTGAACCCATGACTCTGAGAAGTGTTGCAACCAATTGCTCTAAGAAGGCACTCCCACATATATATTTACCTTGTGGATTAAGAACTGAGTCCTACTCCCTTTAAAATATGACCATTATTTACAACTCAAGCTTTTGATGTGTCCCTATTCTTAAACTCAAACAAAATGTCGATTTACTGCAATGTTCTTGTCTCGCATGTTGAACAAAGTATAAGCAATTCCAAAACTTCATGTTAAAATTTCTAAATACATCTTTCATTGTCTTAACTTGAACAAATTCTCTTTATTCTCGATTTTTTTCTTTTGATAGAATAGAATGAACAAGTTTTCACTTTTTTGCGAGTGTCTACATATCTCCGAGAATTAGATTTGAATCCCACATGGGGAGAGTAAATGGCATTGTAGACTTAACGTAAAATTTTCCAATTGACCAAAATTACACGTCTGTCATTCAATAGAGAGTTACCCATTTCCTGCAACAATGACTAATATCTATGATCCATGATTAAGAGAAAGCTACAACTATAGGTAGTTGTTTTAACAAAAGCAACAAAACCACCCATAAGGGAGAAACAACCTGAATTTGCTAGCGTGGAGGCATTTTTTCAGTGTTCTTAAATATTAATTAAATGTTAGTCAATCACAACTTTATATAACCTGAGAATAAGATAAAGGATTTAAGTTGTCTTCTAAAAATTTGTCCGAGGTCACTCTTTATGTGGCTTTAGAATCCTTCATTAAAGCAGTTTCATGTCTCTCACAAAATTCTTCTCTCTGGGACACATCTAATGTAAACAAATAAATATGAAGAAATTGGACGTAACTACATAATTAATAAATTCACACAGTTATAATGGTTTCAAATTTAATGGGTGCAAGGTAATCAAGTAGAAAGTTTGGAAAGTTTTGACTTTAACGCCATGATTGATCACGAGATCTCTGATTGATCACAACCTAAGATTGTAGAGGCCATCCCTTGGCACTCTTAGGGCTTGGTCTTTGGGCCATTTTCTCTTGGGTTTTGAGACGGATTTACCACCATGCTTATGTTCATTTTAAGGTCTTCAAATGTTATGCAATGCATGCTCAATACCTTGCTTGGTGTGGGTAAATCTAAGGTAATCTCCAGTCTCTTCTTCAAGTCTTTGGTCCACCTTGTTTTCATGTCTTGAACTTGTGAGGACATAGGATACTTACAAGACATAGACCATTCATTGATTTGTCCATGGGATTGACATACATTAACATACACCATTGATGAATGTGGTTATTGATGGTGGCTTTTGGTGTTCTCTACATTATTGATGGAGAGACCTTTCATGTGGTCACTAATAGAGACTTTTGGTATTCTCTACACCATTGATGAGTATGGTCATTGATGGTGGATTTTGTTTTCTATATCATTGATGGAGAGACCTTTCATGTGGTCATTGATGGAGGTCATTGATAGGATGACCTTTGATATGACCACAAGTTTTTTTCTTTTATAAAAAGATTGGTCCTTACTCTCATTAAGTATACTTGAGTCTTCCATCAAGGCTTCAAGATTTGGTGTAGGAGAGAGTAGAAGGCATTTTCCATGTAAGGCATTCCAAGTATTATATTCTAATGTCTTGAAAATCATCCTCCTAGAAAGACATGATAACAGGTATGGCAAGATCATTTTGATGGCTTTCTTAAAGTTTTCTTAAGGACATTTACATCCATATTATTTGTTAATTTATTTAATTTTATATCCTTATGTTATACCAATGATTATGTGGATTTTAGTTGCTCATTTTTCAACAATTGGTATAAGAGCATTGTTCATTTTCCTACAAGGAATTGAAATAAAAAAGACATATCTACACAACATAAACAAATACTTAGAAATTATTACTTCACAACAAAAGTTACAACAATGAGCTAACATCATGGATGATGGGGCCTCAACTTCACAACTCAATTGGTGGAACTGTATAGGGATCTAGATTATTTACTAAATAGCTTAACCTTTAGAGGTTATAGGAGGAAAATAAATTGTAACTACCCAATTGGTAAAGTCATTATTTATGAGGTATTGTACAATTATCTTGACCCTCCAAATAAAAGCAATTAGTCAAGCATTTTAGCTTGTCATATTGGTGCCAAGTTTGTGTTTGGGTCAATCTAAGAAATTTCAAGTTATTGGATGGTTGGGATTAGCATGTAGTTCCACCATGGTATAAAATTTGACAAATTTTGAATGAAATTGACCAAAATGTATCAATTTCGATAACCATTAGAGAAAAGTTCACGTGTAATAATAATAATAATTACATAATCTTAACTGAAATGTCAAAGTATTTTGTAATGTTTTGATCACTTTGATCTAAATGTTACAACAACAGTATATAATTTACATTATGTGTCTAACAAAGCTCGATGTTCAAACTGCAAGTTCTTAAGACATTGTCTTTTGTGTTCAACTGGAAGGAAAAAAATGATTTAGAAGTTTCAGATATTAAAAAAACAAAAAACCAAATCATTCGCTACTTTTGCATCAATCTCCACATTTGGGCTATGGATTGAAATTAAAGATCAAAACCCTTAATTTTCTGAAGATAGACTGGGCAATTCTGAAAATATATTTTAATACTTATTATTATTATTTAATTTGAAGTTCAAGTGCATGCATTAACATATAAATGCATCAAATTTAGAGGATGATTTCATTGTAGATGAAATTTTGGGAAATTGGAGAAAACCAACTTGAAATTTAAAAAATGGTATGATCAAAAGATCCTAGAGGGGGTGAATAGGATCACTAGACTTTTCTAAAAATAAAATTTTAACAATTTAATCCTCTTTTGATTTACTTGATATTAACGTAAAATGTAGCTGAAAGATTAATAAGAAAATCAATCACACTGTGAATTCATCACAGATCACTACTCTCTAGCATGCACTGTAACGTGACATATAGAAGAGCGGGAGATGGGCTGATAGATTCCTTAAGGTTAATTAACTTAATTAATTTAATTGACCTTAGCTAGAGTCACTTGTTTTATGTGTTGGACAATTTGCATAACCAAATTAAGCACAAAACACAAGACAATATAAAAAATAAACACCATACAAAGAACACGATATTTATAGTGGTTCGACACTTCGGGCCTACATCTACTCTAAACCGGCTCATCCCAAGCCCTTATATATTTACTAATAGTTTTAACCAACTATTACAGAAAAATGTAAAACTTGAAATTTACCTACAAATATCCATGGAATTATCTACCTTGTAGATGCGCTCCTAGTGTCTCTAGCAGACACGTTTTGTCCAATGACTCCAATGGACTACACTTCACTTGACTCCGACGAAGGTTATAACTTGGTGAAGATGTAAAAAATCATTTTGCTTCATATTACCTTTTGTGTATGCTAATTTGATTATGTAAAAGCCACTCTTTTGCTTCTAAGGAATGTAACTAAAATGTTTGAGAAGCTCTCTCAAGAACTTGAACTAATCTAACTATGATAGAAAACTCTTAAGGTCATAAGCCAAACAAATTTACCTTATAGTCTTTTTGGCTCTCTTTTGATTTTTTTCACAAGGATTTGACTATGTGTTCATGCATAGATGTTGTTCAAACTAATGAGGCTCAATACCTTATCTATAGAGTCCAAAAAGAGATTCAAATCATCCCCTAACGACTCTTAAAAAATAGAAAAATATAGTTGTTAGAGCCAGTTCATGGATCTGGATTTTCTAGATTTTCCACTTTAGACCGGTCCTAAATTAAACTGGACCAGTCATGGCACCCACCCAACTGGGTGCTCTCTGCTAAATTGGTCATGAAATAGTCTAGATCGGTCTCATCTGTTTTTTTATGTTGTTGTAATTTCTTGGAAATTTTACTTCCGGATCTGTCGCGTCATTTTTCCAAACCTATCTTGCCTGGTTTTTTTTGGTAATATTTGAAAAATGATTTCTTAACCTATCCAACCAATTTTTTGGACCTATCCAAACTTAAAGATCGGTCCAAAAACATCTACAACTGGTCCCAATGCCCTGGTTTCAGCTTTTGTGATTTTTTCTTATCTTTTTCTTGGTCCATGCTATGGGCATTGTCCCTTGGGTCTGAGTCTTTACTTAACACTTTATTTTAAGAGTATTTATACTTTAGGTTTATCCCCTATACACTAACTTACCAACTTTTGTGAATTTGTCTTCGATTCAGAGAGTTGGTTTTCTTAAGATAGCTTGCTTTTGAGACTTGAGTTTCTTCAACACATACTTGAGTCTCTTTGACTTGTGGTCATTTCGGCTTTCGAGTCTATCTTCTTAGCGCTTTCCTAGAGTCTATACTTAGATTTACATGAACATACAAAATACACTTAAAGTCTGCATGAGCACTACATTACATGTACACACTTTGTTTTGGAATGGATATTGATAATACAAAAATACCAAACACAACTTTTTAAAACTATCATGCAAGATATACATGTTTAGGTCTAGGTTTTCTATATGTCGTATGATAGACCCAATCCACAAAGTGATCTTTCCTCAAAAAGAGAAGAGAGACCAAGAGAGTGAAGATATGAACAAGATTTCTTACTTTTCTGCTCAAAATGGAGTTCAAAAATTTTCCCTAAAAAAATATTTAAATTATTTTACAAAAAATATTTAACAAATAAAATATTGAAATTGATACAATCAAATATATATGGTTCAGTTTGTATATTATATATGTGGCATTCATGGGCCCAATCTATACTTTTATTGGATACGGTATTTTCTTGCATATGGATATATTTTATTCGTGTATACATGTTATTTTTGGAATATTTAAAATAATATAAAATATCGATAATAATCCAATAGATGGGTAAAACATAAAGGAATTCTGATATGTTTTACCACCATTTGTTGTATTTTTTTTGATATTTTAAATATTTTTTGTTATGTACAATGTTCAACGTTCGAAGTTATGGCTATGTAATTTGGCTTTATATATTTCCTGGGTGTGATTGTATTTTATTATTTATTAAATTATTTTCGTTCCATATGAAACTTTACTGCTTTAAGATTTCTTACATGCAGGACAACATATGCCACTTATTATTGATCTCCTTAATGTATTATTGATGATTATTCTACCAATGTAATGATTTCTAGGTCTATATTAGTACTCATTCTATCATTTCTAGAAGTTTCTTCCAAGATTGCCAACTTTTCCAAAAAGATTCCTTAAATTTTGTAATTTTTATAATGTTTTCTATGGCTTATCATAAATTTTCACAAATTAATTCCACTTTCATGGAGACCCAAATTTAGACCGAAACCAAATTTCAAAACCTTAAGCTCCACCAATTGAGGTATTATGGGGTGAGACCCAACATCCATGACAGTTGTATATTGGCTCATTTAAATACATTGGATCATCCATGAAGACTATTTGAACATCTTGATGATACAATATGACACTATGGGTAGATTATATAATTATGAATTTCTAAACTAAAAAATATCAAATATGAAACTATTGAAATATCAACATATCAAGTAATAATTTTGTTGGAGCTAGCAAGTTAGCATATACTAACAAGCGACACATAATGAATAACAAATTTAAGTTAATAACCATTAAAGAAATGGTGCCAACAGTCCCCAAACAAAAGAAATACAATCCTACATCTTATGACAAAAGCAAACATCAAATCTAAATTTAAACGATGAAAATTAATAGGTTATATACTTCAATAATTTAAGAAAAAATGACAAAAAATAGGAACAAGTATCATAAGGGTTAGAGAAAACCATCTTTTGAGTGAAATTCAAACAGGTGGTGACTCCCTCAAATGATGTTCCTTAGAACACATAGTGGAAGAGAGGTAAAAATTAAGATATAGTACATATTAAATAATAATCATGTTCTTTTGACTTGTCAAAATTTAAGCCTCGTGTGAGGCCTTAGGCCTATGCCTCAATAGAAAGGTGTTAAGAGTCTTCTTTGTCAATGAAGCATAAGAGCCTCAAGGCCAAATTCTAAAGCCTCAACTCTGGGTGAGAGCACTATAAAACCATTAGAATGCCACATAAATGCTACTAAATGTATTATACAGATCTTCTAGATTCAACATAAATGATAGAAAAATGCATTACTTTATGCGAGGACTCAAGTGGGGTGGGGGATCTACCAAGGAGATTTACCATGCCAAAGGTTAACCACAAGATAAGTATAGGGTAGGAAACTCGCTTCCAAATTAGTACATTTGAAAATAAATTTGATTTAGTTTTGATTAGGGAAGTAAATGGAAATGATTTAGGGAAGCAAGAGGAAGCAATCTGAGAAGTGATTGGAAACGGTTAGAGAAGAAACTGTAAAGTGATAAGAAAAGCGATTAGGAAATGAGCTTCCAATAGGTGAATCATTTTAAAGAATTAATAAAATAGAGTGCACCTCTGTAGCCAATAATGTAAAACCCTCGTTACTAACATTAGAGTACATATTTTTCTACAAGATTTCAATATGATTTTATTATTTATTTCAACTCAATAATAAAGATTAAAATTGGGTGTTTTTTTATACAAGGATATGGTTTAAGACGCCTAGTTATCCACACATACCTCATGTAAGACAAAATCTATGATATGATTTAAGATGCATAGTTATCCACACATACCTCATGTAAGGCAATTTCTATGACATGGCTGTCCATACTAATGTCATGGTGGGTTGTTGGCTTATCAATTTCATAAAAATAAAAATAAAAATCAATATCATTGTCTTAGTGGTGTTAACAACTCATCTTGATGAAGTTGTTACTCTATACAAACATGCCCATAATAAAAATAAAAATCAATATCATTTTTCACTAAAATGATATCTTAAATTATAGCCATGTGGAATGATAATGCTGCCAATACAGACATATTCATAAGAAAAAAGGTGAGATGGGTGTATATATACACTTGAAGAAGGCAAAAAGAAAACCGTATTTCAAGTTACTGCATAATAAAAGTAGTTGTTCCATATGGCAAATGAATACCTATAAATTTCAATTTGATTTAATTTTTAGTTACGATGCGCCAAATTTTCGATCGTTTTAAAAACCTTATCAATGATCAAGCTTCTTTATCTGAACTAGAGTTTTAACAACGTCATTGGATGATTAATAATGACATTATAGTTGTAGAGTGCTTATGACGACAACTAGGAGTGTGATGGAATGAGTGTATATCTACACTCAATTAGGGAAAAAAGAAAGCCTTGTATTTCAAGTTAATGCATAATAAAAGTAGTTGCGTATGGTAAATGAATACATATGAATTTCAGTTGATTAATTTTTAGTTAGGATGCTCCAAATTTTTTATCACTTTAAAACCTTATTGGTGATCAGGTTTCTTAATCTGAACTAGGGTTTTAGCAGTGTCATTGAACAAATAATAACAACATTATAGTTGTAGGATGCTTATGTCAGTGACTATGAGTGTGATGAAACTAGTATTTAATTCTTATTTTTTGATAAACTAGTATTTACTAACTAAAACATGAGATTAACTTAAATATCAATTAATCACATCAAATATGCCCAAGTAATTTCTCTAAGGTTGTGTCTATTTGACATCAAAAGTTGGGGTTTCCTCAGAAACTATATTTTTTCTCGCAACCCCTTTCTTGATGTTTGTTACATTGAAATCCCATGTGGCCTATACTTAGATGGAAAAGGGAAGGAAAGGAAACCTCCAACGATTGTCTCGATTAGACTTTCACAATGTCTTCCAACTCAACAACCTATGCTTAGAATTGCGACGTCGACAACTATCCTACCACCCCTTGGTGTACCTATTGAAAACCCCTTCAACATTATTCCCATCCATGGTCTCGTTGCTAGTCGAGGCTTTAACAGTAGTCTTCAATAACCGAAGCATTTGCATTCATAACAAAGTTAGACAACAAACTTGGATTGAATGATGTTGAATGAATCTTATTAATGTGTAGTGTTGTATTTATACCCATTTACATATCATGAAAATGAAAAAGACAAATAAACAAAATGTTACAAGAATGGAAAGATGTGTTAATGTGTGTGATTTGCATGTATAACTACAGTTGTATGCAATCCAATCTTTTCTAATTACATGTACGACTGTGGGAATGCAGTTGTATGAAATCCAACTTTTTTAATAGCATGCACAACTGTGGCAATGTAGTTGAATGCAATCCAATCTTCCTAATAGCATGTAATCCAATCTTTCCCAATACTCCCCCTCAACATTATGAAGACCTAACTTGTGTAAGAGGTCATACAGTTGTCCTGCACCAAGTTATTTAGTAAACAAATTAGCAGGCTATTGATGTGTAGGTATGTGCAAAGTACAAATGATCCCTGCCTAAAGTTTTTCCTGAATAATATGGTAATCAATCTCAATATGCTTGGTGCGTTCATGAAAGATGGGATTGGTGACAATGTGTAAGGTAGTCTTATTGTCACAAAACATTATTGCAAGCTAAGGATGAGGCAGTTGTAAATCATGGAGTAGATAAAAAAAAGCCATGTGATCTTACAAGTGGTATCCATGGTTCGATATTTAGCTTTAGTAGATGATATGGAGACTGTGTGTTGTTTTTTTTATTTATATGGGATGATGGAAGAGCCTAGCATGATATAATATCCAATAGTTGAATGTTAGAATACTGTATAGTTAGCTCAATCAGAGTCACAAAAGGCTCGTAATTAAAGACAAATAGAATATGATAATAGAATGCTTTGACCAAGGATTGTTTGAGATGTCGAAGAAGGTGATGAGCAACGTCAAGACGTGATTGCTTAGGTTAGTCTGTAAATTGACTAAGTATTTGCACAAAAAATGCAATGTTAGGGCTCGTGATTGTGAGATAAATCAAACGATAAACGAGATGGCGATTGCTTGTGGGATTAGGTAAGAGAACTCCATCTGATGATGTTAATTTGAGATTTTGTTCCATGGGAGTCGTCACAAATTATGATCCTAGAAAGTCAGTATCCTGCAGTATCTTTAATGCATATTTGCGTTGAAAAGGGTATAAGCCATGTTTTGACTTTTGAGCAAGCTACTTCAATGCCTACAAAGTATTTGAGAGGCCCAAGGTCCTTCAACTTAAATCGGCTATGAAGAAATGCTTTAAGAGTAGTGATGAAAAAAATATCATTTCCTGTGATTATGATGTCGTCTACATAGATGAACACAACGGTAAAAGTAGGGGTGTCAATCGGGCTAGGTTAGGTCGGGCAAGGGCTAACCTGCGCCCGACCCAAATAAAATATATTGGCCAAAGCTCGGCCCGAGCCCGAACTCATTAAAAAGTAGTTAGCCCAAGCCCAGCCCAGTATAAAATTGTGGGCTTCGGGCTGGGACTAAAACTTAGGCTCGAGCCCAGCCTAGCCCAGCCCGAAGCTCAACTTGCCTAGCCCGACCTTTTTTCTGGCTGAATGAGTCGAGCATCGGGCCAGCCCGACCTAGTTGACAGCCCTAGGTAAAAAATTGTGAAATCCGTGTAAACATAGAATAGTTTGCCTTGGATTAGACAAAATTAGCAGCCATGAGTGCATAAGATAATTTTGAAAACCATTAACATGAAATCTGCTTGAGTCCAGTCCATATAATGATTTGTTGAGTTTACAAACTCGTGTCTCTCCCTGATGAGAAAAACCATGAGGTATTTGCATGTAAACCTCTTATTCCAAGTCTCCATGTTAACAGTAAGTAGTTTAGCAATAGGAGCAAAAGTTTCCTATTAATCTTATCCCTCCTTTTGATTGTAACCTTTGTTAACAAGGCATGCTTTATATTGTTCAATAGATCCATTAGAGTTGCATTTGATATTGTATATCATTTTGCATCCAATGTATTATTTGTGAGGAGGAAGATGGGTGAGTGTCCAAGTATTGTTATCTTTAAGGGCCTTAATTTCATCTCTCATGGTCTTACGCCATTGTGGATCATGAAGAGCTTTCTTGAAAGACTTCGGTTCTATGTTAGTAATGATTGCTACAGAGAATGCCCAATGTGAAGAAGAAAGACGGTCATAAGATAAATAATGAGAAAGATGATGAAATGTACTTACTTGAGGGCTCATCTATAAGGATGATGATGAAGTTGGAAGAGGCTACATGACCATAGTACAATGATAGTCTTTAAGATAACTCAGTGGTTTGATAGGATGGGTGGAATGGTGGGAAGTTGGTGATGGTGATGGTACCGAATTAGGTGCATCACTGTTTTCGATGGGGGTTATTGTGGTGGTGGTAGAGGGGTCAACGCAATCTGATATTGACAAGGGTAATGTAAAGCTTGTTGACTTTGTAGGCATTGTTTAAAAGGGAAATATGTCCTCAGGAGAGATAAACAAAATTTGGGATTCAAGGACATAGACTATATAGCCTTTCTGACCATATGGGTAACCAAGGAGAACACGATGCTTGGTTCGGGGGTCAAACTTAGTTCTCTTAAGTACATGGGTTGAAACATAGCAAAGACAGCCTAACGTGAATATGATGGGTTGTGGTTAAATAAATTTTTGTAAGGTGTATGACCATAAAGAGTGGGTGTGGGAGTGATATTAATTAAATATGCAACAATTAATATGCATTCTCCCCAAAACTGAATAGGTAAGTGAGCTTGAAACCATAGGGCTCAAGCTAAATTCAAAAGGTGACGTGTTTGTGTTATACCACACCATTTTGTTGTGGAGTCATAACAAAACTTTGTTCATGTATCATCCCTTTCTCATAAAAAATAGGTCATGTTGAATTCCATACCATTCTCAGTTTGGATCCACTTTTACCTTCCTATTAAATTGGTTTTCAATTAGATTAACAAAGGATTTTAGTATGGGTCTAGTTTCTAATATGTGTCTTGTAAGGTAAATCCAAGTATTGCAGGCTTAGTCATCAACAATGGTAGAGAAATAACATGCCCCATTTAAAGAATCAATTTGGTAACCCCCAAATATCACAATGGATTAATGCAAATTAATTGTGCAACAAAAGTAATAGAGCTTAATGGAAATGGTAAACGTGCTTGTTTGGAAAGTGGACAAATGGAACAATGATGTTCAATAGAAACATAAATATTAGGTAAGGTTTAGATAAAAATTGCAAGCACATATTTAACAAATTCCCTAAGTGTATATACTAAACGTCAAAAGACGAAATTGAACTTGTTGAATTGCAAGTTAATGTAGTAGGATTAGAAAATCAATGTAGACCATCCTGTTCTCAACCCACTCCAATCATCATCCTCAAAGATTGGTCCTATATGACACAAGAATCAAAGTAAAAAGTGATTGAACAATTAAAACTTTCTGCAGGTTAGTTGGAAAAAATAAGATTAAAAGAGAATGTAGGGATACATAGGACATCTTGAAGAACCGATGAAGGAGATTAAACAATTGTACCCACATGAGAGACTGAAGCATGGCGTCCATCATTTAATTTAATAGTGGATGAACAAAGGGAAGAAATTGGCATAAGTAAAGAAACAGAATTGATCATGGACGAACCCACGGAAGAAGTTGATGTAAGTAATGAAATGGAGAATGACCATATGGTATGTGGCTCCAATATCAATGATCGAAGAAGCCCTATTTAGAGTTGGGGATAAACTCAATGACATACTTGATAAGTTTGTGGCTAGATGGGTGCTATTTGTCTGATGTTCCATAGCCGGTTGCTTATTAGGCAAAACAATTAATTGAAGATACTATTCTAGAGTGCCGTCATGATTGGCCATGTGTTCAATCATGCCCAAGTGGGAGATGTAGAAATGTATGGGGTGGTCATGATTGACCATACCCAATACGAGGCGTTCCTTGGAGATTGGACTCTTGAAGAAAGGTTATGATGTTTGAGAAACATCACAACTCCTCATGAAGAGTCCTCTTGGAATATGCAATTCCTTAAGAAGAGTTTTATGCCCTCTTGAAATATACAACTCCTTGAGAAGAGTTGTATTGGTTTCTCAACCAACACAACCCTAGATTTATGGGTGTCACATATACTAAGAGTTATCTAGATAAGGGTGTGTCTTTTCCCTCACACCCTTTGAATAAGTATAAATAGAGGAGGGGTATGACCATATCCTACAAAAAAATTGGATGACAATTCTTTCCTAATTTCTCTCTCCTCTCATTCTTGTCCTAACCTCTTATATACTTATCCAAAGGTGTGTGAGTGATACCTAGTCTCATCACACTTCATCACAACCTTATCTAGAAACGGTTTGTTTAAACTGAATCAAACCCAACCCATTAAACCGGTGGTCAAAGGGTATAAAGCAACTTGCTCTTATCTTATTGGTTGATGATCTTTGTGGGCCAACATAGTGAACATGTAAGAATTTGTATGACATGAATGGACATGGAAATTCATTTGGCTTTCCTAGTGAGGTCTGTGTGTGAGCATTTCAGATAATCTTAACCAGTTGATTTGAAGTTGTCAAGTTCATGATGTTTATCTCTGATTCTCAATTTTATCTACAGAGTGAAGGAGCAGTTGCATTAAAGCTTATGAATAAAGCATATGAAATGCTGCCATTGGTGGCCTAAGGATGAGAGTATGAAGACCCTTTATCTTGGTGGACTTGATGCTCGTGTCATTGTGCATGATCTGAGGGACCACTTCTATGCCCATGGTGAGATTGAATCTAGTAAAATGGTGCTTCGGCACGCAAGTGCCTCTATAATCTACACAACTAGAGAACGTGCGGAGAAGGCGACCAAAGATCTCTCAAACAAGTTGGTGATAAAGGATCTGAGATTGAAGCTAATGTGAGGAAGGCCCTAGGCCCCAAAACCAGAGTTAGAGAACCTAAAAGACGAAGTTGTGAGACAACAAGGGTTTGTGGTCCATGGTGGGACCTTACCAAGAGCAGTCATATTCCAACAGCAGAACCAATAGTTCCAACCACATGGCACTCTGGACCAACTGCAACCCATACACTACTTCAATATTCCACCTCCACTCCCACCCAAGAGGACCTTCTATCCCTCAATGGATCCTCAAAGGATGGGTGCACTTGTTTCATCACATGAAGGGATTGACAGTAGCCCAAGTGGGTCAGGTGATAACAAAGCAGGTCCAGAGAAGTAGCAACAGGGAGGACCACATTTTGATTACCAAGGCATGCTACCATAGCAAGGTCAAAATCCACAGTTTTATCCACCATATGGGTATATGCCATCGCTGCCGCCACCGCCCCTATCAACAGCATTGACTACTATATCAATTTTTTGTCCATCCACTAGCACCACCACTTCCAACAGCTCAATAATATCAAACTCCTGGTCCCATGCAATACTAAATTTTGTTTTCTATTGTTCTTATTAAGTGTTAAGAGAAATGTTTGGCATTGTATTTGATTTTCAAACTCTTGTGTCCTATACTTCTACTAGCAAATGAACCCATGCAAATACAGGTGGGTGAACAATAGCACTAAAAGTAAAAACATGGAAAAAAATCAATTAATGAAGAATATATTTTTTAGGTGGTAAATCATATACAAATAATTTAAAAGTATCAAATTTGAGAGAGATTTTAGGGATTTGATTGAATAAGAAAATGATTTAGGAGAAATTAATAGGTAAAATGCTTAATTTTGAATATATTTAATGTTCCTCTTCGCCGACTATGAATTATATTTTAATTAAAATTAATTCTATGTGACATTAATTATAAAAAGAAATGAAATCTAATTACATAAATTAATTATAAAAAGAAATGTAAATAATTATAAAAATCAATATCAATTAAATTAGGAAATTGAGAAGGGTAGATATAAGAGAGCTAACAGACATCTATACATTTCACATGAATTAATAGGTAAGATAATAGATATAATATTTCAAGATGATTTAGAAAAAAATAAAAAACACACAAACACACAGACACACAGACATAGAGAAAGAGAGAGTATTTGGTAGAATATAAAGAATAACAAATGTGACTTAATCATAAAATTATAACATAATGTATATAAATTTATTAAAGAAAAATTAATAGAGAAAATTGAGAAAAAAAAAGTAAAGTGAAGATATGAGAATTTATGAGATAAAGAATGATAAATGATGTTTTTGTATAAATTATATAGTGTAAGAATTTTTAGTACAAGCTTGATTTATATATCTATATAACATGTGAGATTATTGTTTGACAATCTGATATGAATCAGGCCATGCATGACATCTTAGTCTATAAAAACTAACATAAATCATAATACTTACAACTATGCTTATATAAACCACATAAAACCAACTTTGGGAGATGATAATATAAAAATATAAAGAAAGCAGAAAAAATTCATCTTCATACATGTCAAAAAATACATTCATGACTTTGACCAACATTTGATTGTTGTTACTTGCCAATAACGAAATCTTCTTGTCAAGAGTTGAACCATCTGATCTTCATATATATTTTTTTTAATGTTTATGATCTTTTTTTTTAAGGTAATTAAATTAATTTTTTCCCCGATATTCTATACTTTTAAGATGTGGGATAGGATAACCCGATTAAATCATATTCAGTCTTTAAACTTGGGAATGTTGTTGATGAAGCCAAGAACTATAACCATTTTTTATTCAAATAATACATTCACCTAAAATAAAAAAAACTCAATAGATCATCAATGGTAGTTTTAATAAACCAAAATAAATTCAATTATTTCTACCACTAAGACAATGGGATAATTCAAATGACGAAGTACTTGGCTTGGTAAACAAAAAATATCAACAAAAAACCTTACCCTTTATCTATTTCTTTTAAGCAAAAAGTAAAGAGAAAAAAAACTTAGATGGATAGACTGTGTTATCAATTTCAATATCATCTTCTTAGTATTTTGCATCCTTATAAAGGAAGCAATGCACATAGATATGAGATGACTGGATAAACAAAGTGGACAACTTAAAAAGATACTCCTCTGTACCTAAAACAATATAAAACCAAAGGAAGATACCTAGAAAAGCAACCTCAAAATCAATATTAAGAGAATATCTTTAACCCGAAGAACAAAACTTCATCATCTCCCTTCAAGCCAAATAACCTCTGAAGTCTAAGGCCTTAAGTAGAATGCCCTAAACAAAAAAGCTATCAATGCATCATCATGCATACCTTCAACATTAAGAGTGAGGTGTGAGACGTGATTAAAAAAGAAAGTTAAAGACATAATAAGATGTAAGAGATGAGAAAATAATGAATGAATGATGATGCGAGATTTTAGGGGAAGGGAAAAACGTTTTAGAGAAATAAAAAAAGAAAAAAAATATATAAAACATTCTTTTTTTTGTCAATAATGGAAAACATTGAAAATAATATTTATGGAGATAAGAAAAGAGATGTTTTTAATTTTTTTTCTTAATATGTAGTAGGAAATATGGACTACCTTTGATAATCTTTTTTTTTTTTTTTTTTTGAAATTGCAATTAATAACAT
>JAOXJP010290709.1:0-18862 GCA_025762735.1 Platanus orientalis | reverse complement strand
CTAAGATTGGTGATGC
Source organism: Platanus orientalis (assembly GCA_025762735.1). Classification (NCBI taxonomy): domain Eukaryota; kingdom Viridiplantae; phylum Streptophyta; class Magnoliopsida; order Proteales; family Platanaceae; genus Platanus; species Platanus orientalis. Next base: position 18,846 of record JAOXJP010290709.1, on the reverse strand, counting down.
AGTACAAGTCTTGAAAAGCTGTTAACCAGGTGATAAAGGCCCAAAACCAGGAGGCTAAGAAGGGTTTATGTGGATTAAAAATCTATTCTGAGTTGCCTCTTGAATAATTTATTCAGCTTTATGAACCGCAGGGTGTAATTTCTGTGAGAAATCAATTTGATTGATAGAAACTGATAAGGATTCTCAAGAAAGGTAGCCTCAAGGTTTAACTTAGGGTATTTGGGTTTTGGTGATGACTAAAACGAGGGATAAACAAGTACTAATCTGCTCAAGCCCAGAAACCAGGGAATAGAAGATTCTTGATGATGATTTCACCTGGGTTTTTGAAGGTGAAACTGACACAGGGTTATTTGTGATGGAGACATTAGATTTCCAAGTCATAACTTGAGGGAAAAGTGAATCTCAGGGTGTCTCAATGTGTACACAAGATGGATATGATGTTTTCAATACAGAACAGATGAATGATTTCAATCTTAACAGTGCTGTAAAACTCAGGCTATAAGATTTTAAACTTTCAAACAGAGGACAGCAAAAAGACTGTAGGACTTCATAGCCGCAGGCTCTAGTCTGGATTATATTGGCCTTTAAAATAGAGAACAACAAGAGAATAATCAGGAATGTGGGTGGTGCAGGCTGTAGAGTTCAAGAACACTTCAAGAAAGGGTTTTTTGAGTGGCTTTTGAGGTTCTTTAATGATGAAAAACAGCAAATAATAAAGGGTGAAAGAAGAAGGAGATAAAAAGATTAGTGCCTTACGAGGAAATCACCAACCTCACAAGCCTCGGAAATCACCAACCAAGGTCTCCAATCTTGGTACCATAAGCTAGAGAAAAAACCTTCTTTTTTTAAGAAGAAGCCAAAATTTTTTATTCCATGTACTCATTGTCAAAATAAAGAGGGAGGGCTCTCTAATAGGCCATGGTTTGGCTGAGAGAGACCTCCTTTACAAATCCAAACTCTTCTAAAACAAAACCTTCAAAAATTAGAAAATAACCCATTCAAAAGTTAAAATAAAGAAATTGCTAAATCCCTAACAAATTGCCAAAACGTGGGGCTTTATTGTGGTGGTTGACCACCCTTATAATCAAATATAAGGGGCTGCCAACTATGCCCAAAAACAATAATATAAACGTCCATTATATCCTAAACTCTAATGTTTCATAAACTATCGATTAATGCACTTAAACTCTAATAAATGGACTCCCAACTAAATCAAAGCCCCTATAATCTGTCCCTATGTGTCTTCCATTCTCCTCCTTGGTCGCCTTCATGTGTGGATCCCACCAAGGCCATGCATGTGCCCTGTGCCCTGCTATGCTCCAATGTCCTCATCACCTGGACCTTGGAGATTGTATTGTATTTTGTTTTTGTGTTTGTGTTGTAAAAAAAAGTACTATAGTTTTCAATATATTAATACTAATGGCGGTACTTTTACTGTGGACTTTACAGTTCAGAATTTAGTTACGTATACCTTGCTACAGTAATATAGAAATTATTGTAGTTTTTACTTATAAGACTGAAATTATTGCTTCCACCCCATCATTACTGCTGCACTGAATTGTGCTCTACTTTGAAGGTTATAAAAAAGTTTTGTCCCATGATTGTTGACATTGCAAAATATCATTTTAAAATTCAACGACATGTCATTTGTCTGAACTAATTGATGGATTGAACCTACTGTTAATCTAATTGTGTCGTGAATGTGAATATTTTAAATTATGGTGTCATGATTATTACTTGTCATGTGAAGTCTCACTAATAAATGTTTTTATTGGTTTCTTTTGAAAACTGCAGGATATGTGAAAGAGCTGAGTAAACTAGAGAAGGAAAAGAACATACGTCCAAGTCCAGAGGTTGATGCATATATGAAGGTTTTCATCCAAACCCAGCCACCTTTTTTAGGCTATAATCTGTTCCATTTACTCAGTTTTCTCAATTTATTTTTTTATTGTTTTCTGAAACTAATATAACTGCACAGGCATCATCAATTGGTGGCAAGAAGCAGAGTCTTTCAACTGATTACATGTTGAAAGTCCTCGGTCTTGATATATGTGCAGAAACACTACTGGGTAATGATATGCACAGAGGCATTTCAGGTGGTCAGAAAAAGAGAGTTACTACTGGTAACAGAATTTGGCTCTTCGTTATTGACATCTGTACATGCACACACATGGGTTTTGTCTTTTATGTACCACTATCATCACTGATTAAAAAACAATTACCACTATCATCTGCATCTTGTTGAATTCATGCACTGTATTTTCAGCTTTGATACTGTTATCAAATACGTATCACTTTTCTTTGTTTAGTTGAAATTTTGCACCAGTGGGCAGTGATTGGACCCTACCAGAAAGCTTTTTACTGCTGGCTCCAATTTAGCATCAGAAGAAATGGATGACTTTAAGCTTTCCCTGAAATATAATATTTGATTTGGCTGAGTCAGGAGTTTTGACAACATTTGTTTCTGGCAATATTAAGAGTAGTTATAACCAGCTATGTTCTAATTATCTTCTGATATTAATAGAGCTTCCTTGTCCCCATGCCGTTAACTTCAATAATGAACATGTTGGATTATTTTTAACCTGGTTAAGATTTTTCTTTTTAGTTTCTGTTAAAGTTTATGGAAATTACAACATTCACGGTGCAATTGAAGGTACTGGAAAGGATTGGACCCTATGTAATTGGGACACCTTTTTTTCTTTTGGGGTATGCATTCTGAACATATAAACACTCATTAGCAAGGCCATCAATACAGAACTATAACGTTCTAATTCCATTCCTCTTTGTTTTTTTGCATAGCATTGTCTTTTAGATTATCGCCTTAGAATATAGACCGAAACGGTGGATCAGGCTTCATGTAGCCAACCACATATAGTAGGGATAAGTCTCAGAAGCTGCTGATGTTGCATGATTTATGTTCTACTTGTATATTTTTTTATCATTTATATCTATCTGAAGATTTAGTGCATATTGTCTTTCTTCTATAATATGATACTTATTTGGCCATCTGTTCATTGGTAATATACGCTATTGTATTTTGCTGCTGTGCTGCTTTCTAGTTTATTGTCTTTTACTACATGTTTCCATGTCTGACATCTAAACATGTGCCTGCATCTAAATTCTGAAGGTTCGAGGTTGCAAACTTGCAAATAACTTGGTCATGTGAATGCTCATACTAAATGATTGTGGTCGTTTTCTAAATTCAGGTGAAATGTTTGTTGGGCCAATAAAAACCCTTTTCATGGATGAAATATCTACTGGACTTGATAGCTCTACGACATATCAAATTGTAAAATGTGTTAGAAATTTTGTTCACCAAATGGAGGGTACTGTTTTAATGGCTCTTCTTCAGCCTGCACCCGAGACATACGATTTGTTTGATGACCTAATACTATTATCAGAAGGGAATATCGTTTATCAAGGTCGTCGAACAGAAGTGCTAGAATTCTTTGAATCATTAGGGTTTAAATTGCCACCTCGTAAGGGGGTTGTGGATTTTCTTCAAGAGGTATTGTTTTCTTAGGTCATTAATGTGTTTTCTTAGGTCATTAAGTTCTCCTTGCCTGAGTTAATTTGTTGTATTTTCAGGTTACCTCCAGGATGGATCAAGCACAATACTGGGCTGATTCTTCAAAACCATATGTGTTTCTTCCTGTCTCAAAAATCGCTGATACATTCAAACACTCTGAATTTGGAAGTGCTTTGGAGTCCACTCTTTCTGTTCCATGTGATAAAAACAAGGGTCTTCCTTCGGCTCTTTCTATGAACAAATTTGCTGTATCAACGTGGGAACTCTTCAAAGCATGCTACGCACGAGAATCTTTGCTGATCAGAAGGCACAGCTTCCTTTACATTTTCAAAACATTCCAAGTATGCTTTATTTTTCCATATCTATGCTTCTCAACCTGTTATTTGTATACTTAGAAGCATTTTTCTAAGAACTGTTGTCTGGTCCTCTTCACTTGAATGTTATACTTTGTAACGTTTACGAGTAAGAAGAGGAAAAAGGAGAGATGAAGAAATAAGAAGAGGAGAAAAAGGAAGAGGTTCCTGAGAAATTGTGTGTAGTATCATGACCTACACCACATAAAATATTATTTATATTCTTTTGTTAGTATATTGTATACGGTATATGTACAATCCAGTGTTTAAAGTATTGCAAGTATGGGGTATGATACCCCTTGAACTCAATATTTTGCAGAGACCTCCCCTGTATTACGGCACATATTGCACGTATCTTGCAATACTATGGAGGTTTTAGTGTTTTTTGCTTAAAAGAGTCCACGAGACAAGAAACGTAGACAGTGTCATGTCTCTTGACCGTATCGCAGCTTGTTAAAAACCTTTAAAAGCCGTTTTTTTTTTTTTTTGTGAAAAATTGTAGATCTAGATTTATAAAACAAAACCATCTACTTGAGTCTATTTTGATCTAAAACCTTTGATCTTGATTGAAGTTAAAACTTCAAATTTTGTTAAGAACTTTAGCCTCCAATCCTTCTAGATTTTCTATATGTCATGCATATGTGATTGATCTACACATTCATGGAGTTAAAAATAATTTTCGAAAATGAAATTATTTTTTTTTCTTAAAAATAAAAAAAATTAAAGAAAATTTAAAAACCATATCAAATGTGTATTGTTTGGTCTATTTTTTTATATGAGATACTACAGCCCATTATGCACATAATATGTCAATTTGGTAAAATTTTGAAATTAAAATATTTTTGTATTTATTTAATAATTAAATAAATGAATTATAGTGAAAATTACCAAAAAATTGAAAAATACAAGAACCATATTAGAACACATTGAAACATGCACAGTATGTTTATCTTAATTCTACTATATTTTATGTATTTTTTTTTTAAAAATCTTATATTTTTAAATAAAAAATTCAGAAAATTACATCAAATATGTAGAACATTTTGAAACATATTGTGTATGTTTCTCCATATTACATCAACTACCTATCAAAAAATATATATATTACATCAACCTCTAACACTTAAAATTCTAGACATGTGTGACATGTGTCACGAGGGTACCGATTCCCAACTATTGATACCCTAGTGTATAATGAAGTTTAATGGTTTATAAGTGTTTAATGATGCTTATTATAACACTTTCTAAAGGCTTACATAATGTTTCCATAGATTCCATAGCGACAATGTATGTCATGAGGGTGACAGTTCTCCCAACCATCATAGAAGGTTGTTTTTTATATATAATGATACCTAAGTATGTATTAGTGTTTTCTATATATAATGATACCTAAGTATGTATTAGTGTTTATTTTATCAAATCTGAAGTTTCATAAAAAAATCTTTCATTTGATTAGCGTTTCCCTTGTTTGTAATTGTTTCTCAGTTTCTTCCACTGTCTCCTCACGATACACAATACGCATCGGTATCCCCAGACCGCGATAAGGCTCGTGATATCGATACTTTAAACCATGGTACAGTTATATTCTTGGCTCTTAGACAAGAATTATTCTCATACACTTATATGTTGGGTTTTGGTAAGTTTCCAGCTAAAAAAAAACTACCATGTGAGTTGATTTCCTTCTCCAACAAGGACAGTGGAAACGCGTGGGATGCTTTTTCATGGGTTCCACAAAACTAAATATATCTCTATATAATGAGATTGGTTTGTATTGGAAGGGTGTCTTTATTTCTCAGGGTTTTCTTTTTAAAGGGCTTTATTCAATGTGAGAAAATAGGGTCTTTTCCAAGTTTTGTGAAAATGTGAGAAAGGCGTTTTTTCACAGGATTGAAAGAGAGGGAGAAAGCTGTAACAAGGTTAGGTTCTAGGGAGAGAGCTTAAGCAAGAGAGCTTTATACATCTTTTTACTTTTCTCATATAGTGAAAAACGGATATCCTTGTGGACGTAGGCACATTGTCGAACCACAAAAAAATCCTCGTCTTATGTGATGATTTATTTACTGTTGTTTTGTTCTTTATTGCATAAATCGTGAGTGGGTTAAGCCTGTATCCTATCACGTGGACTTTTAAAGTTATTTCCACTATGCCAACAATTAGTATCAGAGCTTTTAATTCGTGTTTAAGAGGAAGAGGAAGAAACCGGTGAGTAAAAATATTTTTATTCAATGGGTTGCTTTCTAAAACTTTTGGGTTAATTCACGATGGGAGGCTTCCAAGGTAGTTTTACTCTTTGGCAAAGAAGGGTGATACAATAGGGATTGTACAAGGTACTGCAAGGAAAGAAAGGCAAGTCCAAGGAAATAGAATATGATGATTGACAATATATAGAGATAAGAGCAGTCAACTCATTTTGTCTTTGTCTTGCAGATAACATATTGTTTAATGTTATAGATAAAGATTTGGCACCGGTTTTATGGGAGAAGTTGGAGAAACTCTACATGAGAAAGAGTCTCACCAACAAGCTATATCTGAAGCGGCAACTGGATAAACTGAAGATGGCAAAATGTGTGAATTTGATGGAACACTTTAATGGGTTCAACCACCTGTTGGATCAACTACACAAAGTTGATGTCAAGGTAAAGGAAAAAGACAATGTTTTTTATTTTATTTTACCTCATTTCTTGATTCTTATGACAATTTGGTGACAACGTTATTATTCGGGAAATATATAGTAAGCCAGATGACGTCACGACATCATTTCCATCTAATGAGATTAGGAAGAGACCAAATCTTGAAAGAGATTGAGATTTTAGGTTTGTTTGTTGGGTATAGAATTACAAAGTAATGTCATTTGTGAGAGGATTTGGGAATAACAGGTTTAGTCCAGAAGAAAGGGTAAGGTGCAATGTTTTCATTGCAAGTAAACTATGGCCACATTAAGAGGGATTGTCTAGAACATGCTGATAGGAAGAAAAATGACAATCCTATTACAACATTGGCATAGGAACATGGGGTATACATTAGATATGTTCTCATAGCCTCCAATGGTATAAACATGTTTTTTCATGATGAGTGGATATTAGATTCATATTGTTCTATTCATATATACTCTAAGAGCGAATATTTTGAAATGTTCCAAGAGAAAATGACAGGTATTGTTTCTCTAGATGACGGGTCTACTTGTGACCTTACAGGTGTTGGGACGATGAAAATCAAGATGTTTATGGAGTGATTCGTACTTTGGGTGGTGTGACATATATCCCAAAGATGTGAAGGAATATAATATCACTAGGCTGGTTGAATTCCTTGGGTTATAGGTATTTAACTGCAGGTGGAGCCATGAAAATCACATACAGCTGTTTGGTTCTGAAGAAGGGAGAAAAGTGTGATGGTTGTATTGTCTGATAGGGAATATGTAATCAATGGTGTTCCTTTGATCTTGATGGGGAGCTGGAAAAAGGGTGCACGAAATAACAAATTCTTGCACATGGTCTCTGTCATAGTTGGACCAAAGACAGATGTTACTGGTTTCCAGGTGATTTTCAGGTGATAGACGATGGTGAAACAGTTCTTACGGTTAAAGATGACAGATCGAGGTTCCTCTCTAGAGTTAACTAGGCGAGTTAACTCGGGGAAGTTACAAATGTGCGTTGGTTGTATTATGATCGAGTTAGATGGTATCTCGATAGTATGTGTAGCAGTGATTCTTCAAGACCAATGATTGTTTGTGATGGTAGAAAATAAGTTATAATTCAGATTCAAGGTGGAGGTGCGTTCCAAGTATATATGGCACAAAGTTCACTAAGAATAACAAGTGCATGTTTTTCCAAGGTGGTTCTGAAATGTGGTGCACATGTCATAGGTTTTGTATCTTAGCAAAAATACAGGTGGAACAGACCTCAATAGGAAATCTTCAAGGTGGTTGCAAACATGCCAAGGTGGAGATTGTTGGGTTTTGGCAATTTTCCACAGCCAAAAGGAAACTACCATGTGAGTTGGTTTCTTTCTCCAACAAGAAAAGTGAAAACGTGTGGGGTGCTTTTTCATGGGCCCCACAAGACTCAAAATATCTTTATGTAATATGAAATTGGTTTATATTGGAAGGGTGTCTTTCTTTCTTAGGGTTTTCTCTTTGAAGGGTTTTCTTCAAGGTGAGAAAATAGGATCCTTTCTAGGTTTTGTGAAAAGGTGAGAGGGTTTTTTTTCGCATGGTTGAGAGAAGTAAGGGAGAAGGGTATAATAGGGTTAAGGGCTTGGGTTCTAGGGAGAGAGCTCGAGCAAGAGAGCTTTGTACATCTTTTACTTTTCTCATATAATGAAAAACATATTCCCTTAGACGTAGGCACATCGCTGAACCACATAAAAATCCTCATTTTATGTGATTGTTGATTTCTGTGTTATTGTTTTATTCTTTATTGCATAGATCGTGAATGGGTTAAGCCTGTATCTCATCACGTGGAATTTCAGGTGAAGCAGCCAATTATTTCAAATTGGTGTATGTGCCACGACACAAGAGCCCACTTCAAGTTATTGTAATTTTCTGATTTTGATGTGTCTTTTTAGAGTTAATAGAATAAGAAATGAGGCAAAATGAATTGCCAAGCCATTACGGGTCTTAGGAGTTTTTGGATTAAAGACATTGGAAATTGTGTGATGTGACCACAAGGCATGTGAACCCTCTTCTCCTTCTTTAGGATTGAGCTAAGCTCCCCTCTTCTCATTCTTCTCGTCTAGTCTCATGTGAGGTAAGGTTCATTTCTCCTTCTTTTTTCTTCTTCTATCTTCTCCTCTTTTAATCTATATTTTTCATCTCTTCTCTTCATCTATTTCTTCTTCTTATAATTTTCCTTCTTAATCTATTTTATTATTTTCTATTTTGGACCACTGTGATGAACCCAACTGTTTTGGGGTACTTCATCCCTTAGGATAGTCCCTCAATTGCACAAGAATCTACCCCTGTTGTGACTTTTAAAATAGTCCACATGTGGCCTATTATCTATTTAGATCTGTCCCATAGTATTCTATCAAAAACATTCTTCTTTCTTCCCCTATTCTTCTCTACATCACCACCCTATTCTATCTCCATATCTCCTACAAAAAAGCCTCCTTTTTTTTTTCTTTATTGTTTTATCTCCTAAAACAATCCACTTTGGTCTCCCATAACCAGCTTTGTTTCCACCTTATCCATATAAAACAGTACGTATTTACTTGTTATTTTCCTCTAACAGTACTCCCAAACAGCAGCTCTTATTTGGACTGTTTTCCAACATTATCTAGGTACTTGTACTAATTTTACAGCACACACAAAAAAGGCTCATCTATACTTCTATCTTGCATCATCAAGGTTGTTTCTGCTGTGCCAACATTATACATTGCTACACTCCCCCTCAAGTTGGTGAATAGATATCTCTCATTCCCAGCTTGCTAACAATATCAAGGAACCTTAGTCCACTTAACCTTTAATTAGAACATTGGTCTTCAATCTTCACAAATGGAGTACAGATATGTCCACGTTGCAATTGTTCTTTTATAAAGTGATGATCCACTTCAATATGTTTTGTCTTGTCATACTGTATTGAGTTGTGTGCAATGCTTATTGTAACCTTATTATCACAGTATAAAACCATGGAATGAGTCATAGGAAAACCCAATTATGCCAATAGTCGTTTCAGCTACAATAGCTCTCAAACACCATGTGCCATAGTTCTGAACTTAGCTTCTGCACCGGATCTAGTAACCACTACTTATTTCTTACTCCAAGTGACTATATTATCACCCACAAAAGTACAATAGCCTGAGGTAGAATGCCTTTTAGTAATTGATCCTGCCCAATCTATATTTGTAAATGCATTCACTTTGAGATGTCCATGGAAAAAATATAACACCTTTTTTTCTAGAAAGCTTTTGGGATATGAGAATTTGATACATAGCTACCAGTAGGGGCATGCATAAACTGGCTGACAACACTGACTGCATAAGCAATGATAAGTATATAAGACACCCCATAAGACGTTGATATCTCCCAACATCAATAAGACGATTTTCTTGTTCTTCCTTTAACCTATGATGAGGATCAATAGGAATGGTAGACGGCTTGCAACCAAGCATTCTTGTTTCTTTTAAGAGATCCAACACATAATTCCTTTGAGATAAGAAAATACCTCCTTTCAACCTTGCAACCTCAATAACTGGAAAGTACATGAGCTGCTCCAAATCTTTAATTTCGAACTCCTTTTCTAATCGAGCCTTCAATGACTTTACTTGTACTTCATCATTACATGTGCCAACTATGTCATCAACTTAGACAATCAGTGTTGTAAGCTTGTTTTGTACTCTTTGAACAAATAAGGTGTGATCACTTTAACACTATGTATACACATTCTTTAACATAGCAAGTTTGAATCTTTTAAACCAAGCTCTACGAGATTGCTTGAGACCATACAATGCTTTCTTTAGTCTATACACCTTTCATTTCCCTTCATAGTACCTAAAACCAGGTGGGGGTTGTATAAATACTTCCTCTTGTAAATCACCATTTAAGAAGGCATTATTTACATCAAATTGGTATAGGGACCATCTCTGAATGGCAGCAAAAAAGATGATCATTTTAATTGAGTTCATCTTAACAACTAGTGCAAACATCTCGTGATAGTTAATTCCATACATTTAAGTGTAGCCCTTTGCTACAAGTTTAGCCTTATATCTCTTTGTTGTACCATCACCTCTATATTTGATTGTTTACACCCACTTACAACCAACAGGTTCTTTGCCTCGAGTGAGATAAACCATTTTCTATGTGTTATTTTTCTTAAGAGCTTTCATCTTCTCCATTGTAGCTTTCCAATGTGATTGTGAAAGAGCCTTTGAAACACTCCAATGTATGGATACAGATGACAGAGCAGATGAAAAACTACGGAAAGATAAAGACAAGTGGCTTAATGTGACAAAGTTAGAAATAGGGTACTTGTTACAAGACTTAACACCCTTATGGATGGTAATTGGAATGTTAGTGTCATTAAGTAAAGGAACTAAAGGAGAGATACTTAGGGAAGGAACGATACTTGATTCAAGAGGATCCAATTAAGGAGGAGGATCCAAAGAGGCTTCTTGACTGTGAACTTGAGGTGAGGGTGGCATATCTTCTTTCTTGTTTTTTCCTCTTTTGGAATACACCTTTAATTCCATCTTTCCCTTGGCACGAGTGGAACTACCATGATCAAAGAAGTAAGATGATACAAGTAAGGGAGACAGAATATAGCTTTTCTTGACCAACATTCTCCCATTGGAGATGAGTCTTTTGTGCGGAAAAGAAAGGGATTGCTTCAAAGAAATTTACATCCCTTGAAATAGGTCACCTCCTAGTACCCTGATGATAGCATTTATACCATTTCTGATTCACAACATAACTGAGGAAAATACGCTTCACTACTTTGGGTTCCAATTTAGTGCAATCAGATTTAGAGATGTGAACAAAATATATACGACCAAAGGTTTTAAGAGGAAGAGGAAACAAATTTGAAGGAGAGAGAAGCTTAAGAGGATTCTTAAACTGAAGGATATGGGAAGACATATGATTTATAAGAAAAGCGGCAGTCTGAAAGGCCTCAGACCATAACGTCTTAGGTACATTCATGGTAAACATGAGTGCCCTGGTGATTTCAAGTGACGGTTCTTTTTTTTTGCAAAACCATTCTACTCGAGGGTGCCAGGACATGAAGTCTGATGAATGATACCAAACTCATCAAAGGAATAATTAAGACCCCTGAATAAATACTCACCTCCATTATCCGAATGAAAAACACAAACCTTGGCATCAAATATTGTAAAAATAAGATGAATGAAGGACTTAATAGTCGAAAGCACATCACTCCTAGCTTTCAATAAGTATACCCATGTAGTTTAACTATAACCATCAACAAATGTGACAAAATAACAAGAAATAATGGGAAAAGGTCCCCATACATAAGAATGCACAATATAATAAGGAAATGGATTTCTTTTATGGTTAATGGGGTAAATAGAGTGATAGTGTTTTTCCAATTCATAATGCAAATGAGAAGAAAGAAATAACTGAGGAAAGATTTTCTTGAGTAAAACAAAGGACGGGTGGCATAATCTAATATGTACTTTGCATTAAGGTAGAGACTTGTTTAAATTGGTGAGGCAATTGGAGATGAAATTTCCAACAAGTATATGTCATCCTTCTCAAATCCTTGGCCAATCATCATCTTCGTATTCAAATCTTAAAAGACATAATGAGAAGGAAGAAAGGTGACCCAACAATTAAGAGATTTGGTGGTAGGATTGATAAACAAAAGATTAAGAGAAAATTTTGGAACATGAAAGATTGAGGACAAGTTCATAGAGGGACTAACAATATTGTCACCTTTACCAATGATGGAGGAATAAGATCCATCAGCTATACGGACCATAAGTTGATTATCTGCAACCAATGATTGGAATAGAAGAATGAGAGAATAAAAAGATATGAGAAAGAAAAAGAATAGAGGAAAAATGTAGGGTAGAGAATTCTGTGTATTCTCTCTCCCATACATGTATTTATTATTGGTCAAGAATAAAGTACAAGAATACCCCCATGTAGTATATTAGACATAAATACCCTTACTCAACTACATACATATACTCCAACACTACCCCTCAAGTTGGGTGGTAGATATTAGATAGACCTAGCTTACGCACCAAAGATTGAAACACGTCACAACTGAGACTCTTGGTAAACAAATCAGTAAGTTGATTCTCTATCTTGACAAAAGGAGTGCAAATAAGACCAACAAGAAGCTTCTCCTTGATAAAATGACAGTCAACTTCAATATGTATGGTATGATCATGCTGGAGTAGATTGTGTAATAGCAGTCTTATTATCGCAATAGAAACGCATAGGGGATGTAACAAGAAATCTAAGCTCAGAGAGTAAAAGATGCAACCACAAGAGTTCACACCCTCCATGAGCCATAGAACGGAATTCAGCTTCTGCACTAGAGCGAGTGACAATAGACAATTTTTTACTTCTCTAAGTAACAAGATTATCTCCAACAAAAGTACAATAGCTAGAGGTAGATCTCCTATTAGTGACACAACCAACCCAATCAACATCAGTATAACCTTTAACACAAACCAGGTTTGCTTCGAATAAAAAAGTTCAACACCAAGACAAGTCTTTAGATATCTAAGAATACGATACATGGCATTAAGATGCACAGTAGTGGGAGCATGCATAAACTGACTCACAACACTCACGGCATAGTAATGTCAGGTTTGGTAAGAGTGAGATAAATAAGATAGCCTACACAACATTGATACCTTCCGGCGTTAATCAACCTATCACCTATATTAGCGGTAAAACGATGATTCGGATCTATAGGTGTCTCACTAAGCTTACAAGCTTCCATACTAGTCTTAGTCAAGAGATCCAAAGTATACTTACGTTGAGAAATAAAGAGACCTTTCTTGGATTTAGCCGCCTTAATACCCAAAAAAAATCTCAGTTGCCCTAAGTCTTTAATTTCAAATTCCTAGGCCAACTTCATTTTTAATTTTGAGATCTCCACATAATCATTACCAGTAACAATAATGTCATCAACATAAACTATGAAGGCAGTAATAAGACCACCACTGCATTGTTTAATAAACAAGGTGTGATCAGTTTGGCTTTGAGAATACCTAAATTGAAGTATTGCAAGGAAAAATCTCTCAAACCATGCCCGTGGAGATTGCTTAAGACCATAAAGGGCTTTTTTCAACACAAACTTTTCATTTGGAGGTAGAAAGAAAGAAACCTAGCAGTAACTTCATGTAGACCTCTTCAACCAAGTCACCATGTAGGAAGGCATTTTTAACATTGAATTGGAGGAGGGGCCAACCCTGATTTACAACAATAGATAATAACACCCGAATGGAATTCAATTTTTCCATAGGTGTGAATGTCTCTTAGTACTCAATGCCATAAGTTTGAATGTAGCCTTTGGCAACTAACCGAGCTTTGTAGCGATTGACGATGCCATTAGGTTTCAATTTGATGGTATACACCCATTTACAATCAACAGGGACTTTGTTTCTAGCGAGATCAATGAGATCCCAATTGTCATTCTTCTTAAGTGCAGCCATTTCCTCCTGTATAGTAGCCTTCCACTGTGGTTGAGACAAAACATCTGCAACACTACAAGCAACAAAAATAGAGGATAATCCAATACCAAAACGACGATACAAAGAGGATAAAGAATGGTAAGACATAGGAGCCATAGGGTACTGAACACAAGATCTGACTCCCTTTCTGACTGCAATAGGGAGAACAAAGTCATTAACAATTGGAGGAGTAGAAGCTGAAGCACTTGAATCAGGAAAGGAATCAAAAGGGAGATCATGGAGAGATGCAAGAGGATCCTTTGGAGTCGTCACCCGTTTCTTTCTTGAGTAAACTTTAAGTACTTTCTCCCCCTTGCCACTAGTACCAGAATTAAACAGGGAGGGGAGAATTTAAAGTGGAGAGGAAGAAGAATCACCCATGGAAGGTTCCTCTTGAGTAAAAGACTGAGATGCAGAAAAAAACGAGATGGTTTCATGAAATGTGACATCCATAGATACAAAACGTTGTCTAGTAGAAGGGTCATGGCATTTATACACCCAAAAACTTTTGAAGGAATATGAAATAAATGAGAAGGTGACGAAAGGACATCAATAGGAGACTTAAACCTAAGAACCCTAGTAGGCATCCTATTAATGAGAAAGGCAGCTGTTTGAATAGTATCAGCCTAAAAAGTTTTTGGCACATTCATTGTAAAGAGTAGTACACGTGAAACTTCAACCAAGTGTCTATTTTTTCTTTCTTCTATCCCATTTTGCTCGGGAGTGCCTAAGAAGTGGTGTTAGCATATATTTGAAATCTGCTAAAAAAAAGACACGTGGAAAGAAACGACGTGTAAGCAAGACTGTTACACAGGTAGGCCACGCTGGATGGAATATGAAGCGCAAAGGAAGGTCCCACTAATACTACATTAAGGACACACGACCTTGTCAGTGAACAAAGTGGTTCATAATTTGAACCGAAAAATGGTTAGACAACGAACATGGAGGAGTAACCGTAGCATCGTGGACATATTTCTATAAATAAAGAGAAACAGTGAATTGTTAACATCATATTAATCATCATCAACAGATTCTACATTTTATCAGTAGTCGTAGTTTTAGGTTAGGCTTAGCGGTAGTTAACTCCTGTGGTGATTCGAATCCCTTATTTCGAGTGATTCGATTACACCACAGACTCAGATTCAACGAGATTCTTCCAGGAGAAGGACAACGGCCAATATATGTTGTTCGTAAAATCAGATTCAACGAGACTCTTCTAGAGAGAAGGGCATCGGCTAATTTGACTTGTTTACGAAACCAGTTTTAATGAGGTGCTTCTAGGAGAAGAGTAGCGGATAATCTGCTTTTACCCGAAAGATCAGATTCAACGAGGCCTTCCCCACTTCAAGAGGATAGGCAACAGCTAATTTGTCAGTTAAAGGTATCCATGTAACCAACATTGTATTTTGTACTTTAAATTTTAAAACAAAATTTCTTTACATTGCTTGCACTTGGTGCCATTATTTAGTGTGAAAGTCTTCGGTCTAGAGGCATTACCGAATCCGAAACCCTTTTGATAATCTGAATTGGAAGGACCCGCACACATGTCGATTCCAAACAAAAGAATTATTATTGAGCACCAACAAATTGGCGACCATAGTGGGAGATTTTGAAATATTTATCGCATACTAGAAGCCATAAAATGGCACCTCGAAGAGACAAATGACCAATCAATGGTGATGAGACACGTGAATTGTCTCACAACATTGAGAACAAACTTGATGACCGTATCGAGAGAATGGAAAATGAATTCCAAATGATGCCAGTAATCACTAAAGATACTTCAGCCTTTGGTAGAAAACATTTGAGTCAGTCAGGACCCAAGCACTAGGGACAGAGGAATGGCTGATAGAATAGATATCCCGGAATCTTCGAATAAACCCAGGGGGCACGAGAGACCTCGTGGATACCCCGAAGAGCCTCGAGTCGAAGTTTTTCCTAGGCAGGAGCCCATCTGAGTGTCCACCTGCTCGGATGTTCGAAACTCACGAGGTACCTCAACAGGAACATTGGAGGCCCCAGAACAAGGGACATGACCAAGGTAATGGTAACATCCAACAATCTTACCGAAACAACCAATTTGGGTATAACAGCCATCCACATAGACACGTAGGCACATGACCTCCGTCTCCTAGGAGGCAAGAGCCACCCAATTACTGGGAAAACCCATTCCATAGGCGAAATACTAATGGATATGCTGGGACGAACCGACCATACCACGAGGGGCAAGACCCGCCAAACTATTGGGAAAATCCCACACCTAATAATGAAGAATTCGTTGGCATGGGTATGGGATACCAAACTCAACCCTCAAATTACCAAAGGGCTTATCCAGGCCCAGAACGACTATACGGTGTTGTCCTGCAAGGGTTTGTCCAGAATCCTAGAGAACAAGTTATAGGGGTTCTCGAGAAATTGTATGGATCAGGCCTTCAATGGGCTGCACGTTCAGCATATAGAAAACCCTATCCTGAGCAAATTAACAGGGACTACGAGTTCCCTCGAGAGTATAAAATATCGGACTTTGCTACTTTTTCAGGGGAAGATAGTAAGACAGCTATAGAACACATAAGCCGATTCACCACACAATGTGGAGAATTTTCCAACTTAGGATATTACAAATTGAGACTATTTCCAAATTCCCTCGTAGGGCAGGCTTTCACTTAGTACACTAACCTCCCACCTAAATTGATAAGAAGTTGGGAAGAAATGGAGGACAAATTTCAATCCCGTTTTGCTCGAGCAGATATTGGAGTCTTGATAGTTGACTTGATCAGGTTAAGGTAACAGCTAAGAGAAATGGCCGAGTAATTCATTATGAGGTTCAAAAGAGCTAATTCAAGTGCCTCAGTGGCCTACTCGATGTCGAGTTTGTAAAACTCGCCCAAGACGGGCTTGATTTTGAGTTTAGGAAGAAATTCGAGGGAATGACCTTCTTTGATTTATTCGAGTTGTTAGAGAAGGCAACCCGTTATGAAAACATTCTCAAAGAAGAGAATTAGTGTCGAAATTCATCATATGGGACTTATTATCAGGACCCTAATTATGAGGTCAACCTAGTAGAATTTGTAAGAAATAGACCATTCACATGTAAGGCTCTGGATAGAAAAGACATCCAAACACTAGAGTCGAATAAACCGCAAGCTACAACAAAAACTTATTCTTTTGATCTAACTAAGGCCGACTAGATATTTGACCTATTACTTGAGGCTAAGCAGATTAAATTAGTCGGAAGGCACAAGATCCCCACACACGAGGAATTACGTGCGAATGACTATTGCAAATGGTATAACTCCTTTACACACCCGACTAACAAGTGTATAGTGTTTCAAAATATTATACAAGAAAGAATTAACAAAAAATTGCTTCGATTTCCAGATAAAACTGAGGCTATGGAAGTCGACACCAACCCCTTCCCAAAATTGGTAGATGTCGATATGATAACGATAGATTGGACAGGAGAAAAGAAATCACAAAATGCCATAAAAAATAAATAAAAACATGGGATTTACTAAAGTTGTACATTGTGCAAGACTAAGATCAATGCCTTCAATTGTTAGTAGGGCTACAAATATGGCCAAGTGCGGAAAAAACCATTTGAAAATTCCAACAAGAAGACGTGGGAGTCATAGCTCGATAGTAAAAACAATGAGAAGGCTATGATCAAAAAGGATGACTTCTGCCTTTGCGATAAATGCGGTAAGATAATGGCCAATCTTATGGCCATGACTGCAAAAAGGGAGGATGAAGCCCTCCTACCAATGGAGCCAGCTCAAAAGAGAAAGGGGCCCAACAAATGATTGGCGGCCCAACAAATGGGCAAGAGAAAGGGGCCAATACATTAATAAGCCTTGGATGGGGATCGAGCAATCCCGGGAGGCAGCGCAACCCTTGAGGACAGTTAAACCACCAGTTGGAGAGATCGATAGGTGGGTAGAGGTGATCACGCCTGTTAAAAGGCAGCATAGCAAAAGCCTCCCAATATACAAGTACGGGTACAATCCTGACTTTCTTTCGATGACCAGGACTCAGAAAAGGAGATGGTTGAGGCAACAAGCCTTAACTCAACAGGGAAGCCTGAATCAAGTTCAAAATCAAAAGTCAGGTTTGCAGTAAGACAGACAGAGAGAAACCATCCAGCATTAGGTGGTCAAACACAATAAGTCCGACTGCTAATTCGACAATGTCATCCGACGGCGAATTAAGCAGAAGAAAGCACAAAAAACTAGAAAGAGGATACTATACCATCCTCAATGTCAATGACAACCAAGAGCTTAGATCGATAAGAGTACTTATTGGCTGAAAGCCAAGAAAACCTAAAAAAGTTCACCCAGACAAGTTGCTAGATATCTCGACAAAAATCCAGACTAAAGGAGGAGAGGAACGGTAGCAACAACATAGGAGCTGGGTAGACATGACAGAACTGCCATCAGAAGAATACGATTTCCTTGATTTTGAGGGACTATTTGTTAAATCATTCACACCTTCAGAATCGATAATAGACAATCTCCCTCTCGACAAGGGCAATTTCACCAATATCCGTTTTGGTAGTCACCCCGAGAGGGAGGTCGACTGTAATATGATTCTCACACTGCTTGCCGAATTTAAAGCTCACCAAGACCAGGTTTTCGAGGTAGAAAAGAACTTTGGGATATCATCTCAAAGAAACCGGCTACCATAGAATTGGAAGAGAATGTGACAAAGGAAGACGAGTGCAGATCAAATGCAGATGAGAGTACAGGTAAACTTATTTTTTATAAGCCCTCGAGAAATATGACCCAACACTTGAAACCTTTATACATAAAGGTACACATAGAGGGT
>JAOXJP010290698.1:0-18867 GCA_025762735.1 Platanus orientalis | reverse complement strand
AAAAAGAAAAAGAGATTAGGGAAGAGGGATACCTGTGAAGAAATCACCAACCTCAGCCATAGGAATCACCATCCATGGTCCACTACTATGCATCAAAGTTTGGAGAAGGAAAAGTTACGTATTTTATGAAGTCATCACCAACCCCATACTAGGAAATCACCAACCTAAATTCAAGGCACTAGAAACTTGAAGCAGAGAAAGAGTTCTACTCATGGAGAACATGAAAACAACCAAAATTTTTATTTATTCCATCATACCAAGTACAAAAACGTGCACCCCATATATAGGCTCACAAACTCATGAAAATAGCAAAAAACCAACTTAGAAATTCTCAAACTATTAGTTTACTTGATACCTAAGGCTTTCCTAAAGTCAAAACTACTAAAAACTTGACTTTTTAAAAACAAAAAGTGCCAAAATCAATTTCTTCTAGAGAATTTCGTCCAACACTCTTACAAGGCCCCACTTTGATTTGTTGACTCTCTAAAATTACTAAAATACCATTGGTATTAATGTTTTATTACACAAATACCCAAAAACAAAAATTAAAATGACCCCATGTCCTAAACTGTAATAACTTATAAACTATTAAGTAAAATAGTAAATGACTCTAACAGACTCCTTGTGCCTTTATGTGTTTCTTTTGTGTCTTCATGTGTGGCCCCCACCTTGCTCCCATGTCCTCATCAAACCCCCCTTGTTTGAAAAAACTTGACCTCTGAGTTGTGTAAAAGGAAAGAATCATCATACTTGGAGAACTCGCACTGATCAAGTTGTGATGTAGATCCATCCTCTTGCAAGTGTAGACTTCAGAGTAAATAACTGCCTCTTGATAAACAACCGATAAGGGAAACACCTCATGATACACTTCTAGTTGAATATGAACTGACACAACAATCTCAAGAGTCATCATAGAGTCGGGAACTAGCATATTAGTGATAAGAGGTTGAATCTCACTCGGATCTAGAACTGGAACATCGTCGGATGGCTGGTCACAAACTGTGGAAACAATGTCTGGAATTTCCATGACTCTTTGACTGAAGTGTCTACAAAGAGAGTCTAAGTTTCACTCTGAACTGGTGCTAGAACCTCATCAGGTAGCAGGTCACAAATTGGGACAGTGAAGAGGCACTCATCTGTGGACTCTGCTAGCTCATCAATCTGATTATCAATAGTCATTTCGATCTCTTCCACCCTACTGTCTTCATTTGTGGTTTTGGCTTCACTTTCCCGAACTTCTTGTTTAGACTATTCTTCCACAACTTGTAGCTCATCATTAGGTACTGCAACTTTAAGTCTTTTTTGTTACACTCGGTATTCCTTCTGCATGTGTTCCAACTTTAGACTTGGACTCATCCACCTTCGCATTCCTCCGTTGAATAAGAAGTTGCATTGGATCACTGATGACTTATAACCTCTTCATACTTTCCAAGTGTGACAACTCTGAAAGAAGCAGTCCAATATCAAAAGGGCTGACTTGGAATTCATACCATGCACCCCGTTCACAAATTTGAAGAGTATTAGATGCATTGTTAAAAACAACCCTCCTCTCATTCAGCCATGTCTTTCTTAGAATCATTGGATGACCCCCTCTCTAATAGTCTTCTGTTCAAATAACACTTGGCATCACCAATAAACTTTCTACCTCAAATTGAACAACAAAGTGGTCATTTCTATAATAATGATTTAGTCTTGTGGTCTCCAAATTAGCTAGCAGCCAAACTAGGATGGATATAGTTGTCTTTATACTGATCACTAAGTATGACCACTAGGGAAATTAAAAGGGTGCTCAACTGTAAATCTCATTGTCTTTAGATCATCTTAGTACAAGAACAACACCCAATGTAGCCTGAACTGTAAATGCCGTAAGGATGCCAATAAAGTGTCTTCTGATCACTCACATATAGGACTACAGCATGTATGAAGTGGATAAGAGTCTTGACTCAATGTAATCCTCCCGTAAACTGCCAGCAACACATGTAATTGAATAGAAACCTCTATGCACTGAGACTAAACCAGTATACAGCAATTGGTTTTACAGTGATTGTGAGGTAAGCACTCAGTTAGCGACACAAAAGGCTAAAACTGTAGTGAAATCCAAAGTAAAGTATCAGATATTAGTAGTAGTAAGCTGAAAAACAACACTAGATATGGGAGCCAACACTCCAAAATTATCAAGGAAATAAAGAGATCAATCAAGGAGCTTTTGGGTGCAACAGAGGCTGACCAATATATGTGCTGTACCAAGTCGGTAAACTTGGGTATGGTATGTGTATTAAGAGTGGAAACTAATCTGGTTCAGAACAAAGTTTGAACAGTGGCGTCCAATGGGTCTAAACAGGTTCAATTTAACGTAAATTAGTACAGTACCAGGCCATTAAGTAGAAGATTTTTCCTAGGCCATTAAGTAGAAGATTTTTCTTTGGACAGAATAAGGTGGAATTAGCGATGTGACAGTAGGAGGATGGGACTTGAAGAATGCTATCAGTGAGGGACACAAGGTTCCAAAACAGGTTCAATAAAGTCAAGGGTAAGGTATTGAAATTGGGTACAAGGGAATGACTTAAGGAATAAAGCCTGGCCTACAGCAGAGTATACTCTGAGAAATAGTTAGGGAATTCAACCTAAAACCAAACCTGAGATCAATCAGAACAGCGTTCAGTGCATAGGCTTCAGATCAGTTCTCTATTCATAAACCAGTACAGCTTGATATGGGATCCCTTTGAGAATTGTCCCAGGAAATCAAGTCAGTCTTCTGGAACCTTATCTTAAAGAAGTTTTTTCACTTGGATTCAGTCAAATCATCAGGCACGAGGAGATGGTTACTGACAGTATCAACCCACAGAAAGTTTCCATTTGATGATATTAGATCAGAGAACTTGTCATCTCTATAGCTGCCATATGATAATTCAGAAAATTCCTCTTTGATGCTAGAAAATACTTCTCAGATGCATCAGTCCAATTAATGATGCTTTGGACACCCTCAGAAAAATTAGACCAGCAATGTAACCCACAGATCAATACACAACCCAGTAAAGAGGTACCCCCAACTAGAATCCGCACTATTTTATGCCCCAAGGATTCCAACTATGTGAGGGCAAGTTAGAACGTAGCTCTGATACCAAATTTGATGCAGCACAGGCTGGAAAACTTCACTTAAACAATTTATCAAACAATTTGACTGCAAGATTCTAGGCACAACTTCATGTAATCATGTATATAATATGATTTCAGCAAACTCTCACCCATAAAACACTTTCACCTGGGTTTAATCTTCTAAAGAAACAACATATGATATTTCAGATATAAGAGAATGATTGGATTTCAAAGAAAAAAAATAAAACCCATGCACCTAAGTCTGGCCACAGGTGTAGGTTGAATGTTAGTGATCTTCAAACATCCAAAACTTTAGGAAAAAACATACCTAGGTGTAACCATAGGGTAAGGCAAGTCTAGGGATAATATTTAAGGTAGGAAACTTCAAGTATGGTTTCTAGAAAAATTATGGGATAGGTTGTAGTTCAAGAAAGTGATCAAGAAAGGTAGGACTTGAGATTCTTTAGTGGCTAATTATAGAAAACATTAAAAGAAGAAAGGAGAAATAATAAGAAGAAGAAGAAAAAGAGATTAGGGAAGAGGGATACCTACGAGGAAATTACCAACCTCAACCATAGACATCACTATCCATGGTCCAATACTAGGCATCAAAACTTGGATAAGAAAGAGTTACGTACCTTGTGAAGTCATCACTAACCCCACACTTAGAAAATCACCAACTTAAGTTCAAGTTTAGGCACCAAAAACTTGAAGAAGAGAAAGAGTTCCACTCATGAAGAGAAAAAAACCAACCAAATATTTTATTAATTCCATCATACCAAGTATAAAAATGTGCAGCCATATATAGGCTCAAAACTCATTAAAATAATTAAAAAAAATCAACATAGAAACTCCTAAACTACTAGCTTATCTAATACTTAAGACTTTTCTGAAGTCAAAACTATGAAAACCTTCAGTTTCTAAAAACAGAAAGTGCCAAAATCAATCACCTTTAGAGGATTTCGTCCATTACGCGTAGAGGGTCTCACTATGACTTACTGACTCTCTAAAATTATTAAAATACCATTGGAAATAATGTCTTATTACAAAAATACCTAAAAATAAATAAAATGACCCTTGTGGACATCGAGAAAAGTAGGGGGAAAGAAAAGGAAGATGGATCTAGTCCTAACCTTTTCCCTTTTCGGGTTCCAACACCCACTTTTGGTCTCTTCTTAGGTTTGTGTAAGTGGCTAATCTGGGGGTCAGGCTTTTTTGGAAGTCTCCATCAACTCGGGTTTACCGATAGAGTTGGACATCAGCTTCCTTTCTAAAAGAAGGGAAGTCTATACCCAAAGGTCTAAGGGTTAACTCATTCCACTAGTCTAGTTTCCAAAGAAAATGGGTAAGTTGTTTTGTTGCAATTGGGAAAGGTGTTAGGCACCCCAATTACTCACCTTTTTATGATGGCTTCTTGTAAGCACACATGTTGTTGATTTTCATAAATGTATGTGCCAAAAAATGAATTTTTATTTTATTTTTTTAACCCTAAACCTAAATTTAGCCTTTTGTAGAATGTAAAATTCAAGTGTTGGGCTGAAAATGGGCCCCATACTTGGTTCTTTAAACTTTATGCACAAAGACCAGACTCAAGGTCGTTATGTGTTTGTGCTGGACCCCAGGTCCCACTTAAGAAATTTTTTATTTTTTTCACACAGGTTTGACACTTGAATTTGTATTGATGCCTGAATTTTAATTGTCTTTAAAATTTAGGTGTCAGTTACTAGAAAAAAGTCCAGTAACTTGACTTTCAGGGTTTGGCATTCTTTTGAGGGTCCCACCTTTCTAGAAATTTGCAAAGAGGTGAGGGACCTCTCTATGGTCATACAATATAAGTCTTAAACCTTGGCTTGATGCCTGAATTTGATCTAATGCCTGAACTTCAATACTATTGAATTTTAGTTGTCATTAAAATTAAGGCAAAAGTTGTTGGAAAAAGTCCAACAACCTGACTTTTAGGGTTTAACTTCCTTTTGAGGGCCCACCTTTTCTGGGAATTTATAAAGGGGTAAAAGACCTCTTCGTGGTTATGTCACTTAAGTTTCAGGCTTTGGGTCCTTATAAAAAAAAATAATAATATAAGAATAAGAATTGTTTTTGATTTTAGGCTTAACGCCTGAATTTCTTTGATGCCTGAATTTTTTTAGAATGAAAATTCAGGCATTGGAGGGAACAAGGGCCCACAGGTATGCTGTTACCCATGAGGATGTGTGCAAACCTTTTCTGTGTCTGTGTGTGACCTCAAAGAGGTTCAGAAGTCATTGGAGTGGGCCCCAGGACCTGACACCTGTATTTCAAATACGCTTGAACTTTATCCTAAAGCCTAAATTTTAATTTACATTAAAATTCAGGCATCAATTACTGAACAAAAATCCAACAACCTGATTTTTTGTTAGTTTTGATCCCCTACAAGGGTTGAAAATTTCTAAAATTTTAAAGTAACATAGAATACCAATCTATAATCATTATGTAAAAAAATAAGATTAAAATTTGATTTACAAAAATCACAAAAAAAATTTGCAATACATGCTCGTAAAGAAAGAATACAGAAAACCAGTGTTTAGGGCAGATTTGGGGGGACTGTTTTGAGACCTAAACATGCTCTAAAATTCATGAAAGTTTTACTCTAGGTAGGATACCTACCCAGGAGCTGACCATAAAAATTTTGGCCCATTCCAATATCTAAGGAATTCACAAAAATTCGACAATGTATTGTGGTAAAAATAAGTTCAATAGAGACATGTTTTGTCTCCATTGTGTTGCCCCCTTCAAGAGGTAGTCATGGGGTATGTATTGCACATCCTAGCAGCATATGAAGTATATGAAAATTAAATGAACAAACCTAACCAAGAATTCAAGAGGAACTAGGGCTTAGGGTTACCTCTTCCAAGGGTTGGGGCTAAGGTTAAAGCCTTAGGGATTTTCTTCATTCTTCTCTTCTTTCTCTTGCTTTCCTTTAGATTTTTCCTTAGAAAACTCTCTTCTATTGGCACAAATTTGGGGAAATTTATAAAGGTTTGGAGGTGTAGATGAAGTGCTAGGATGCAATCTTAAGTTTTGGGAGATCAAGGGTCAGGGTAAGGCACCCCGCCCCTTGGTGGAGAGCAATTAAGGGCTGAGATTAGAAGGTGAGTGGATAAGTGAGTGATCAAGGGCTGGGATTAGAATTAGGGTTTGCAAAAATGAAGGGCTAGGATAGAGTTTTAGCTTTAATTAAATCAAGGGTGAGAGATGAAAATTAGCTTGACGTTTATCACCTATGATTAGTTGAAAGCAATCAAGGGATGAGATGACTTGTGCTAAATGTGAGGTTAGATATGAGTCATCTAGATATTTGAAATTCAAAAAATTGATCTTAGATGGGGTATACAAGGGTGCACAAGGTTTATGGAAATCAAGGGTGAGAGATGAAACGTAGGTTGTTATCTATCACCTTTGTTTGGTTGAAAGCAATCAAAGGATGAGATGACTTGTGCTAAATGAAGGGTTAGAGATGAAGAGCATGGATTGTTGAAATTGATATTAGAGAGGGTACATAGGGGTGTACAAGGCTTATTGGAATGAAGTGTGAGAGATGAAACTTAACTTGGCATCTATCACCTTTGATTGGTTAGAAGTAATCAAGGGATAAGATGGTTTGTGCTAAATAAGGGGTTAGATAAGAATTATATGGATTATTGAAATTCATAGGATTGATCTTAGAGGGGGTACATAGGGTGCACAAAGGAGATCCACATCTAGGGGTTAGGTCTTAATGCTCTTAACATGAATGCATTAATGAGCTAGAATACAAAATGAATGAGCTCATTAATATCTAATAAAGAAATTTCATGAAAAAAAGTCTCTTCATTGTGTCACCTCATTTTTTGAGTTCCTCTGCTCAAAAATACATAAACTCAAAGTGTGTTTTTGAAGTCTCGGACGATGTTCAATTAAAAACAAATTACGATAAGGGTAAGTTAGGGAAATTAGTGTTTGAATGACCTCAAAATCTCTCATATAATTATTGAAAGGGTAAGATGGTAAAATTGGTATTCGAGGACTTCAAAAAAAGGTGGGACTTAGGTTTTGTGAGACACAGGCTCATACCATTCTGAATAATGATACTTGAGTAGGGTATCGTGCTCAAAACCCTCTTTTTAGTAAATGAAAAATCTTAACCGAAAGTGTCACTAGAGTTGGTTGAGCCTGTTGTGGAGAATTGATGGGTCATAGATTATTGAAGGTTAGATAGTTTTAGAGCTACATGAACTAATAGCCTGGCCATTAGGTTCCTAGGTAATCTTTGGGAGCTTTTCGAAGGAGGGTCACTTGATGGGTAAAAGTGACAATAGCTCACTGAAGAATGGGGATTTTAGGCTAGCATGAGTTCATAATTGACCCTCTCCAAGAGAAAGTCTTTTGAGGGAAAGGAGAAAACATATGAAATGGGCTTGACCTTACAAAATTTAGGTTTTGGGGGAACTCTTGGGGGTTCACCATATGCCGAATACAGACAAAAGGTGTTTTAACTTAATTTAGACAAAATGTGTTGAGTAGGATAGTAGAGTTTCCAAATTACTTGACCCAGGGTGACAGTTTCTTAAGGGCCTTGGAGTTGCCGAAAGGTGGCTATAGATGGGTTAAATTTTGGTTCTCTAGTGAATTTCTGAGATTTAATTGAAGACCTAACAATTACTCTAAATGTGCTACTCATTTAAAAGTAATTGGAGGGATTAGAGTAGATTGGTCTTGTAAGTGACTGTGCTTATTAGAAAATTTCTTAAAAGCTTTGTAAATCCAGAGGGATGACCACTGACTATTCAGGATTTGGTTGTCCAGGGAACATCCGGGACTCATAGAGGTCAAATGCAATAAGAATTGCCTTAGTATGTCTTAGAGAAGATTTGAGATATTTGAAGTGTTTAAGACCTTAAATGGTTTTTAATCGATACATGAATTATTGAAGGTAAGACATAAGATAATAGACAGTCATCGACCTTTCTAAATTTGGATGAACCTTTAAGAGCTTTTGGAAGGTCATATTCAAACTGGAAAACCTTGAAAATTGAGAAATTAGCTGTTGTCAAATTCGAAGAGGCTCTATTTTGAGGATGGTTCTTTGTAGAAGGTCAAAATTGGAGTGTGCAGGATTTGACATGACATGATTCAAGTGACTGGGGAAGCTTTTAAGGTTTATGGAGGATGGAGAATTTTGAAGGCAATGAGTTTGTAATCTTGAATGTGGACCCTTAGAGTCTTGTCAATGCTTCTCAGAGAACTAGCATTTGACTAGACAGGGTGTATTTTGACTCATCCTTAAGATGGTACTACACATGACATGATATAGATGATGATTTTTGCGACCAGAATATCCTGGGAAGGTTTCACAAGGGATGTCTAACCTCTTAGAGTCCATGCTTTATCTCCCTAAACTAGGGTTGCCTAAGGTCTTGAATCTAAATGCTACTTTGATGTGCTTACATTCCATTAGAGACCTGTGTCAAAATTTGGGTGCGAACAACCCCCATGTCCTAGATTCTAACAACTCATAAACTATTAAGTAAAATAGTAAAATAACTCTAAAAGACTCCATCATATGTCTCCATGTGTTTCTCTATATGCCTTCTTGTGTGTCTTCATATGTGCACTCCACCAAGGCCATGTGTGGGCCTCACCTTGCTCTAATGTTTGCATCGATTAGAGTTTGATTATTCATATTTTATTTATGACCTTTTTTGTTAAGGTCGGATTCGTCAAGTTTTTTTAAACATATTCTCTTATATTTAGGAGAAAATAATATTATAAATTTTGGTGGATAGGAAACCTAGAAAACAATCTATATTGTGTTCTTCATATCTTATAATGATGATTCAACTAGAATGATGACATGTAATTGGTGAAATACTTATGCCTTAAAGACTTGATTTTTTTTTGGATTTATTGTTGTTATTTAATGATTTAACACATAAAGAAAAGTGTTGGTATTGTGTGGATCAAAACATATTATTTGTTGCCTATAAAATTTGTGGAAGTTTATTATGTATAGAAACATGTAATGGATGTCTAATACTTACAACAAATGGAGCATGTTTGAAGAATTGAAAAAGGGAACTTATGTTTAATTTTTATTACACATGAATCAATGTATACCAAAGCAAAAATTTCATGTTTGCAAAAATCTCATATTGATATGTTCTTTTTATTGCTTAAGTAAAGCTTGACTGTAAATTTGCATATAACAAAGGATTTGAGAAGGGTTATAAAGGTATTCATGACATTTAAGTTGTATTGTATGACATTGTTTTATTACTAATAAATAATGTAGGATTTTCCAAAGTGATTTGGGTCACATTGTATGGTATGAGGTGTGGCTTGGTTTTCATTGACCGAGCTATTATAGCATCAAGATTCGTATCTCTTCTATTGTGACCTGATAGTAGTAGGCTGATGCACCATGATGAGCTATTCTACATACTAAAATGCAGAAGGAACCTATAGATATTGGAGATCTAAAGCAGTCTCATTGGCTGGGTTTGATTGGGGGTGAAAGTCTGATAAATGTATCTGTTACTAGCTTGTCCCTATTTATTGAGATGCAGATGGAACTCTTGAACATGGCGATCTCGGAGCCACCTACGTGACTGCTAGTAGAGATCATGTAGTTGGGTTCAGACTATTGTAACTAGGTTGTCCTATGTAGGGACATGGAAGGGCTCCCTGGATTTGATCAGTTTGGAGTTGCTCACACGATGATTCCAAATAGGGTTAGATTGCTTAGTTGGATCCAGGATCAATATGATATCTTATTGACTCCATGTGGTGCTAGTGCATGAGACTTGGATCATGATTATTTTTTATATTATCTTCATTGTTGTCACGTGACCTGGAAACTTCAATGCTAGTATTTATACGTGATGCACATCAACTTCCTCTAACATTGCACCATGGGTGTTAGGTTTGGGTTACATTAATTTAGATTGCATGCACTGCATATGGTTTTAGATAGCACTTGATATATTTGTTTATGATACACATTGATGGCTATTTGTGTATTTTTATTCCATGATGTTATATAAATCATGATGACTATATTTGGTTACGATTCTTATGTTGTTTTTCTATAACCTTAATTGTGGAAATTCGATTCTTCTTATTGAGCTTGTTTAGTTGACCCAAAAATTTAAAACCTTGTAGAGAGTCTTAGCCAACGGCCAGCACAGGAGGAGTAGATTTTCATAATAGTATGAGATCTAGATGGAAGGTGGTTAGTGTATTCACATATGGATTATTTATCATCATAGAGTAAGGTATTTGATAGGTGGCTCTGTATTGAACCCTTTAGAGTTTATTAATTTGGGGAACCTTTTCAATTCTATTAACTACTTTTGGATTTATTAAACAATTGTTATTTATTTATTTATTTTATGGATTTGGATGGATGGATGTTAATGGAAGGATGTGGAATAATGGTGATGGATATTTTGGAGCATCATATTCAT
This sequence comes from Platanus orientalis, assembly GCA_025762735.1. Taxonomy (NCBI): domain Eukaryota; kingdom Viridiplantae; phylum Streptophyta; class Magnoliopsida; order Proteales; family Platanaceae; genus Platanus; species Platanus orientalis. Next base: position 8,290 of record JAOXJP010290698.1, on the reverse strand, counting down.
TGTGGATTACTAGGTACCTAAATAATTGAGTTGGGAAAGTTCCTAGTGGTCCACTTTATAGTTGGTATGCTGCCAAAATTTTGGTAGAAATTTTGGGTGGATTCCTTTCCTCGCCAACCTATGTGTTGAGAGGAAGGTGAAAGAAGATGATTTGTGGTGTCATAGAACTCGTTGTGTATCCAGGGATCTGAGGCATGACACGTGATTATGGGTCAACTTGTTTACACAAAAACTTGGAATAATTCAGTTTTGTTGTCCATTGTTGTAGACAACCATTTCGAACCATGTGAATCGTTGTATATTCTATTCACATAAATGCATATTGGCTAAAGGAGTCAACATAGAGACCTCTCATGGATAGCAGTATGGATACCATGTTAGAGTAGAGAGAAGTATAATCATCTAATAGTAGTTCAACTTGTTAGTGCAATGTCAGAGACTCTGAATGGGTTGAAGTAGAGACGTTTTTTTTTGGCCTTCGTGTTTGGGAGCACGAGGGAGCATACAACTACTAGAACATTTGCTCCCATTTTTTTCCAGGGGGGTTGGTAAAATCAATAAGTTTTTCTTAACATCTTGAATACAAAAGCAACATGTCGAAATACTTGGGAAATTGACAAGTTATTATGGGATGTGTGTCCTAATAAACTCTCTATTTCTTTTTTTTTTTTTTTTTTTTTTGCAGTGTTCTCATATACTTGGAATCTACCTTTTTAGATGGTACGTCCCTTCATTTTTTTGGTAAAAGATGGACCCTTAATTCATAATTAAGAGAGGATCGTCTACAAAGGAGTAAGATTAAGACCAATGATAGATCATGAAGAGAAGTGAGAATTGCTGGTGTCCTTGCTCCACTGGCAACATAGATTTGAATTGAAGAACGACTTGTTTTTGATCTCCTGGGAAGCAAAGAGAAGGGTTATATTGTTGAAGATAGAGTCTGATTAGCAGTTGAGATTACTATTGATTGAGGATTATTATTTGTGCAGCCTAAAAATACAAAGCGCTCCTAGTGCATGTGTCGAGCTCTGCTCTGAGCTTGTTAGGGGTGCAGGGGTGTATGTAGTGCCCCCAACCTAAATTTTTTTTAGGGGTATTCTTGAGATTTTACTTTTATGTTTCTTGTATGAAAGGGTTATAACCCTAGTTTCCAAAGAAAGCCTTTGAGAGAATGAGAGGCAGCCTCTATAGTGAAATTTGCTCGTTTTTTCTTTTGAACATAGTAGAATCAGTATGAATTCATGGATGTAGGCAATCTTGCCAAACCACTTAAATCATTGTGTCTTGTGTGTGATTCCATTTTTTTTTCACTTTTCCTTCACATTTATGAGATACCAAAGATGAAGAAGATGAATACAAGTAGTAGGTATAGTTTCTCCATTTGGTTTCCTTGCTCTCACTTTTTCTATTAAAAGGACCTCAATTTATTAAATTAAAAGTGTGAGTGTTAGAGATATCTTTAAAGGGACTGCACTACTTTTTTTTTTTTGGGTAAATAAATGCTATGGATTGAAGAAACTAGCCTAGGACAAATCCCATGTGTGGTTACAATCATGCTTGGATAGGGAATCCTCTAACCAAACAGGAGGATTTAAGGACCATTCCCTGGCCTTGGCCAAATTTAAACCATAGGCAACCAACTCATGGGCTGACTTGTTACCCGATCTTCTTACCCAAGAAAAGGAAAGATTATCAAACTTTTCAACTAAATCCTCATAGTGATAAATATTTGAGCGACCAAGGACAAAGGGAAATGTCATTCCTACAGAAAGAGATGACATTCTTACAATCTCCCTCAAGTTGAACCAACTTAAGCCTAACTATAGGGCTTTTAAAAGACCTGTACGTGCTGCCCAACATTTCACAGTTTCAACAAAATCAACTACACCTAGCTCCACCAAGGCATAAAAAATGGCCTTCATCTCTAAAAATCCAACACGAACTCCTGTTTGAAGGAAGGAACCATTAAGATTCATTTTGAAAACCTCTTTAGATGGAGGGGTCCAAAAAGAAGAACATGACTCCACCATCTTCTGGGAAGCATCAAGACTCTCCTTACACTCCTTGATAAGCCTATAAGAGTCAAAAAGTACTTTGGAAAATATTGGAAGGGAGTTCTCGTGACATTGAAGATTTCTATGCTTCTATATATTCTAGTAGTATATGGCTAAAGAAGAGATAATATCAGTCTTCACATATCTATCAATATCATTTCTATCAAACCAATTCACACACCAATCTACAAAAGAAATTTAGTTAGAATCCTCAATTCTTAAAGATAAAGAACTAGCATACCAAATTCTACTAGAAATATCATAAGAGAGCCAACAATGATAAACACATTCCTCCTTCAATTTGCATTGAGGACACATAGGATCAACATCAATCTTTCTTTTCATAAGATTCAATTTGGTAAGAATGTCTTCATTAAATGCTTTCTACAAAAAGAGTTTGATTTTTTGGGGGATGGGGAGACCCCACACATTAGCCCAAGGTCTTCCCAAAGGAGGGACAAGAAGCAAGGAGGGGGCCTCTAGAGCAATAACAACCTGATATGCATACTCAATAGAAAAGTAGCCTTTCTTATCATAATGCCAAATTAGCTCATCTTGTAAAGGGGATAAACTAAGGGGGATCTTACTAGTGTAATCTACCATCTTTAGAGAAACACCATTCGCTAAAGGAGACAATCCCATTTCCTAGAAGCTGGATTGTTCAAATCAAAGACATAAAGATGAGATGTAACATAGGGTAAATGATTGATCCTAAGATTAGGGGAAGCAGGGATCCACAGATCTTTCTAGACATTAATCTGATTGCCATACCCAACCTACCATCTAAGGCTTTTACAAAATAACTCTTTTCCAGTATGAATACTCTTCCAAGCCTAAGAAGTATTATTTTTTGAATTAGAAAAGAGAAAATCACACTTAGGAAAATAGAGACACTTTAAAAGTCTAGCCTAAAGAGCATCGGGATGCAAGTCCCAGAATCCTATCCCACCCTTCCTATGGATCTTCCTAAGGTTGTCCTAACAAATCCAATTAATCTTCCTTTTTATCTTATTGCTTCCCCACAAAAATTTTCTTTGAATTGAATTAATATAATTACAAACTTTTTTGGGAATCAAAAAACAAGACATAGCAAAGGAGGGAATGGCAGAAACAATTGACTTTATTCTTAGACCGATCTTCAAGAAAGGTGAAAAGGTCCACCTTTTTCTTACCAATTGAGGACTAGAGCCCCAAATAATTTCCCAAAGTTTGTGATTACTTGATTTAAAAAGCTCCTTGAACCAACCTTTTAAACTGTCAAATGGTATTAGAGATAAAAAATTACTCTGACTTATCATGGTTAATGATTAGGCCTGAAGCAAAACTAAATATTTTCAAACAATCTTTGATGGAATTGATTTCTCTCATATTCTCCTTGGAGAAGATATAATAATCATTTGCAAACAAAAGGTGGGATATAGAGGGACTCTCCTTCTTCACTTTGATACCATCAATAAGATTTCCTTTTTCTTATTTAAGGAGGTTGATAATCCCTCAACACAGAGGAGGAAAAGGAAAGAGGAAGTAAGGTCCCCTTGCCTTAGACCTTGAGAAGGAAGGATGATATTACCAAGAGTACGATTCACTAACACATGATACAAGACAGAGGTGATGCACTACCAAATCCATTTCTGCCATTTTTTCACGAACCTCACTTTCTTCATGATATAAATCATCGGAGGCCATTCTACTCTACCATAGGACTTACACATATCAATTTTAAAGGCTGATACTGGATTGAACAAGGACACATGCACAAGTGATAGAGACTCTCACCACCCATAGATACAGAGTGAAAGATAGATAAGCTCACCACTCTATAGAATCCATCAAAGGGATACAGATAAAACTCGCCACGCTTTTGGAATCCACCAAAAGGATAAGAGTTATAAAAGAAATTCTTCTTCTCAAAAGCCAAAGGCTGATTGTAACTCTTATCCTTTTGGTGGATCAAAGATAACCCTGTGGTGTGATCACTGCAATCGCACCTGAGACATAGTCTCTGGCTACCTACATACCCGATCTTATATGCTTATATGTTCTTATGGTTTTGTCGGGATCAGACTGCTTGTAGTTCTAATATTTGTAAGTCTCGGTAGTCAAATATGTTTGACTGTGAGATTGATTCAGGGTTGGTTCATTTTAGGGTTTGTATATACTTACAGAGTACTCCCCACTGCTAAAACATGTTAGTGAAAGGGGGTCAACACTATGTTATACCAATTTGAGTGTTTTATGGACCTAATTAGGCTATAGTCAAGTCCTAGGGTCTTTAGGTCATGAACCAGTATGACATGACCCTAAGGTAAAGTAGGGAGACTATAAAAAGTTGGGAAGGATTGAAAGGCATTGGTTAGGTCGGGTTACTCAGTCGGATCGTACTGACGTAGCAGCTATAATTCCAGCTTTATCTCCCAGGTCAAATTCAAGTGTTTGTATATCTAGATGTTGAATGTTGGGCTTGGTCTATGTACAAGCCTAGGCAAGGGTTTTGGGAGGTTAGATGAAAGGTTTGGACAGGTGAAATTTCATCGCACCTTCCGACTTGTTTAGAAAAGGTAAAATTAGAATTTTCCAATTAGTACGCCTAAAATCTATGTGTACGTCTAATCTCTTATACACCTAATCTCTTACAGAGTGAGTTCAGGCAAATGGCTTCAATTGGGACCCACTTGACTTTTGGTGCTAATTCCAGATTTTGGAATTTCCTCAAGGGACATGTTTCGACAGTTTTATGGGTTTTTGGATTGTTGTGAATGTTCAGACATTGGGGGAAACCATTTGAAGCCATTTTAGTCAAGTACACCTGAAAGAATCAGGGTACGCCTAAAATCCACATATGCTTGATCTCTCATAGAATAAGAGATTAGGTGTACTGCCTGATTTGAACCAATTTGGCCTTATTGATATGTCAGAGAGCTGAGACTATATTTGGGGCGCTTTTGAGGGGTTATGGGACCATCTAGGGGCTGATGTGGGGTAAAGAATAATTTTGGGTTTTTCTGCTTTGGTACGCCTGAAACTCAGGTACGCCTGATCTCTCACAGAATAAGAGATCAAGCATACCCCCTCAATTGGGCTCTTTTATGGTCTTGAGGATGTGTAAAGAAGCTAGAGCCTGGTATTGAAGTTTTTCTAGGGTTGGGGGGTCATCCATGGGTCATTGTGGGATTAGGGACAATTTGAAAATTTTCTATTTTGGTACGCCTGAAAGCCATGGTACGCCTAAAATAGGGTACGCTTGATCTCCCACAAGATGGGAGTGAGAGATCAGGCGTACTGTTCATTTCCCAGTAAAATAGTGACAATTTTCTAGGTTTTTGGACAGCTTTCCGGGGTCCTATGACCTTGGGCCTTTTGGGGGTGGTGAGTGACATCCCTAGGATGGTTCACAAAAATCCCCAGCCCCTAGAGGATGGGTGAGACCCACCTTTGGATTTTTCTAAACTAAAAAATATTGTGCTCTTAGCACAAATATTTTAGAAAACTCAGGGTTGTGGGACCCATATCTTGAAATCCCGAAATTGGATAGGTCTCAAATTTTACAGAGGGCCTGACGGGTCAGTTAGGCATTTACATGTAAAATTTTAGGCCAAAGTTCATTTTACACAGGGATTTATAGCCCAAGCAAGATGGACTACTATCACAGTTCAGAATTTAGACAACATGCTATATATTAAATTAAAAAATGCATAAAAAATAGTTATAATTAGAAAATGAGCTTAAAAAAAATCCATTACACAACTATGATAATTAACTTAACGGTGGACTAAAAGTTTCAACTGAAATATTTTGGGAGATGGGGTAAACAAATCGTTAATGGGGACTGGCTCTGTAAAATAGTGCTTCAACACATTGTTTTAAGGGGTAAAGTGGGGTCCATTCTTAGAAGCCTTCCTCATTTTTTGAGGTCCATTTTGGACATGAGGGTAAGAATAGGAGTTAGTGACATTACATGTGAGTCACTAACCCCACATGAATATAAAAAGCAAAGTAAAAGAACTTACTTTAGCATGTACATAAAAAATAGAAAAAATGGGAGAGACAAGTTGTCTCCTCTATGTCTCACTCAATAAACTGGAGAGGGTGGGTCCATTACAGCATAAAAGGGGGATACTTAAGACATAAAATAGGGGGGATAGGGGGCCTACCTGGTCATGGGTTGGCTCCTTCTTCTTTCTTTCCTTTTCTTTCTCTTCTTTTTCTCTCTTTCCTTTTCTTTCCTTTCTTTTCTCTCTTCTCTTTTTTTTTTAGGCTTTTCTTTCTTGGCCTCTTCTAATCACGACCTAGGGGAGGCTTTTTATAGTAGGGAGCTGAGGGAGGTGGGCTGGGGTGGATAAGGATGGAAGGGTGTGGAAGGGGTGAGGTGGTTGGTGGAGGAGAGGAGGTGCGAGTGTGTGGATGAGAAGAGAGATGAGGTGGGCTTTCTAGAAGGGTTGTGGGAGGTGGCAGCTTGTGGTGAGGAGGTGGGGAGTGTGTGGAGAAGAGGTAGCAACCTCTAGAAGGTTCTAGAGGGTTTCATGGAGGTGGAGAGGAGTGTGTGCATGAGGGTGAATGTGGTGGGCCCTCATGCCACATGTCATGTGGCGATAGGTTATGAGGGAGAGAGTGGGGCCCATGGGGAGGGATGTATGGCTAAAAGGGGTAGTCCTAAGGTCTCCACCTTTCGTTTTGAATATTTCAAGTGAAGGGCATGGGGTTTAAAAAAAGATCTAAGGGCATTTTGGGTAAAATAGGTAATTTTTTAAAAGAGCAATGATTGCTTTTTTCTCTCTCCTTCACTGTCTGTGTCTACTTTTTGGGTTCTATAGATCCTGGATTTTCAACATTTATAAGTTTTTTGCATTTCTCATACATTCCGGTCGTAACGGAGTTGACAGAATCAGAATCTGATATGGGTAAGTGGGTCAAAATTGGCTTTGAATGTACCTATATTGGCTTGCACCAATGAAAGAAGGGTAATAAGGTAAAATTGATTTTCAAAATTTTCATATGAAAGATAGCCCATGAGATGTGTGAGCCATAGGCTCTGACTGTGCATGAATCAGATACCTGAGCCGAAAGTTATGCTCCAAACTCTTAATTGTCCCACAATGAATACCGCTTAGACCTATGACTGGTTTTTTCTGGGTTTGAATGAGGAGTGATTGTAATCATGGTTGTTTAGGCAGAGAATTTGATCCTTGGTGAATTTTTGGGAGATTTCTGAACTGGGGTCACCTTATCGAGAAACATGTCCTAGGTTGGTGAAGAATTGAGTTGATAAGTGGTGCAAGGTTTGTAAAAGGGTTTCTCCATTAGGGTATTTATCAAAGATCACAAAAATCCTGAAATAATGAGCCTGGCCTTGATGGATTTGGACTTTTAGAGAGTTCCCGGGGGCTCACCGAGTGTCCATGGCTAATACAGGTGCATTTACTATACTTTAGAGACAGGTTGGGGTAATTGAGGAGTATGGTGCTCTATGGGGTTTTTCTTGGGAAGATTTAGGGCTTATGAAGGTATGGCCACTAACTGGTTGAGTTTCTAACTTGTATCGAGCTTTTAGGGTTTTTCCAAAGGTTCAATTTTGGGGAGAAATGATGTATTTTAAGAGTGTGGGGGTAAAATGGTAATTTTTATACCCTTTTGTACCTCAATATGGGAATGTTGATGAGTGTTGGGGAATCTTGGAAAAATGAACTCCATAGCCTGTGGTTTGAGATTTTTAGAGGTGCAAGGGTAAAATGGTCATTTGCTAGCCTTCTGGGATTTTGATTTTGGAAGCCTTGTGAAAGTTGCTAAGACCTAGATGCTTCCCTTATAGATAGAATTTTAGAGAGTTGTGGAGAAAATGGGTTTAAATGGTTTTGATTTAAGCTTCTAAGGGTGCAAGGGTAAGATGGTAATTTGCTAGCCTTTCGATGCTCAATGTGGGAAGGCTTATGAAGGTTGGCAAATTTAAGATGTCTTTATTGATGTAGAGAAGTTAAAAAGTGGGATTTAATTGGGTCTGATTTGGGCTTCTGAATGTGTGGGGGTAGAATGGTAATTTGCCAACCTTTTGATGTTTTTGATGTGGAAAGGCTTATGAAGTTTGGCAAATTCAAGATGATGATGATTTAGAGTATTTCCATTATGTTCGCAACTAGAATGTCCATTGAGAATGTCTGCCAATTCAAAGTTCAGGGGTGTCTAGACCTTGGTTCTATCCCATGCTGTAATGAAACCATCTGACTCCATTTATAGACCTGAGT
>JAOXJP010290687.1:0-18868 GCA_025762735.1 Platanus orientalis | reverse complement strand
GTAAGCATATTGGATGTTTCCTTATGAAATATACAATCTTGATCTTTATACATTATACAATATACATACTCGTAAGTCGTAACAGTGTTTATTCATGCATGATGCACCTAACATACCTAAAATTAAGTTTTTTTTTTTAGTCAAACTTTTCATGAAAAACATTATAAAAATTTATGGATTTTTAGGAAATTTTTCATATATATTTTTTACTTTGGATTGGGTTCGGACCAAACGATCAACAAGTAGATCGCTGATCCGATCCGGATAAGTTTTGGGCCTGGACGATTTATTCATCCGATTTGAGTTTTTGAACTATGGTTGGTCTGCATGAGTAGAGATGAAAATGTAGAACCGCAAGAGATTCATAGAGAAGAAGAGGTCTTATCATAGGAACCGAAGCTAAACAACGGACAAAGAACATCAGTCTCTAAGTGGTAGATTGTTGGGGTGGAGTCTGATGCAAACTGAAGGCGAGTGAAACCTTAGGAATGAGTTCCAACAGTGTCGGATTGATCCAGGCACAATTGGTTGCATAGACTGCAGAAAAACAACACAAAAAAGTTGTCAATTCGATCTCGGATCGAATAAGGCAGTCAGTTCAATCCTGGATTGATCCAGTATCAAACTGACGACACAAAACGGAAATAGAAACCTCCGTGGTGAACAAAGAATTTAGGGTTTCATGGTGGGATCAACTTGTATGATCTATATAAGATCTCTAATGTTGTTTTGGGTTTAAGGAGGTGAAAATATTGAGAGAGAAAAGTGGTTTTGTGAGAGATTGAGAGAGAACTCTTGTAATTTTTCCTAAATAGTGAAGTTTTCTTCGCGGTCGTGGTTTTTTCCCAACTTGAGGTTTTCCACTTAAATCCTTGTGTTCTTGTGGTATGCTTGTGGTTTAGATTGTTTTACTTTGATTATTATTGTTATTTCTTGTTTGGCTAGGTTGAAGGTTTTTGTTTTAACTCCCAACAAAGATTCTGGACTATTAGAGAGAATGTGATCTTATCCATGGAGGCATGGACCCTCCCAAAAATGGAAATGTGTGATTTGGGTGTTTTTGTATTAAGGGTTCAAGTAGAGAAAGAAAAGAAAGGAGAAGAGAAGAAGAAGGGAGATCGGTAAGGATACATATGTAGAGTGTAGAGTTCTCTCTCACATACTTTGGTTAATATATAACAAAGAAGAATACAACTATGGGTATTTACAAATATACCCCAATACTATACAAAGACATATGAACCCTTACAAATATAATCCCATATATTCAAGGAATACAACACCCATGTCCACAATTTACACATGTAAATGACTACCATTTTGTTTAAACCACCTATAAGTTTCGTAAAATGGTTTTGGGTGGTTTTGTTAGAGATTAAGGTTGTAAGCAGTTACAGATTTAAATGGGGCAGCATGGTAGGGGTGTTTACTTCACTTTTGATTGTAGCATGTTGAAAATGTGTCATTGCGTGTGTATCTCCTACATTAGAATTGAATGCTTCTTCAAATGAGAAAATTCACAATGTTCATCGGGTGGGAAACTTAACCTTTGTTAAAGAGAACCCCCTTGTTTGATTTTCTATATTTTCTGTAGGACTAGATCACTTCATTCTTGTTTTGAAAAAGCTTCATATTATGCCACCTCCTACAAGAATCACCAATAAATGTTTCACAAGTCCTAATTTCAGAAAAATAAAAGAATCATAGTTTGGATGTTTGGAGATTGGCGTATCTCATCATCCGAAAGGAGATGATATGATTAAGTGTGTTGACAATCACATCCCAATTCTATTCATCAAAAAAAAAAAAAAAAAAATCGCATCCCAATTCTTGGTATTCCCTATAGCATGAATCATAGTTCAGCCCTTCTCTTCCACACCTTTTTCTAAGATCCTAGCTTGCTAAGTTGGTAAGGTTTATAGGGGTTTGCTCACCTATTTTCACCTGTTAACCTCTAACCCACTTGTCTACCAACAAGAATAGTAGTAGTTAACAACTGGCATTTGGCTTCCTAGTAAACCCCTTTGTTTTAATTCACTCCCCAAGTGTCCAGTACTGGTTATGTTGGATCAGGCTTATGTTTTCGAAAATGAATGTTCTTTTATTCTTTGGGGGTGAAATAATTGATACAAACATAATTTTTCTTGGTCTTAAATTACGGCAATAGGCATTAATACAATACCCCTTCCCTGTAAGGTATACTGTTGTAAGCTGAGGGTGTGTTGTCGTTTCCAGTTCTCTCATGGGGCAATTCCTGTATGTCATGTTGTATGAATCTCTTGAAAGTTGAAACCACAGATTGGAGCATAGTGAACTCAGTGCTTTCTGAATTTGGGATCTCATGACTTTCGGTTGATGATGGGTAATTCAAGTGTCACCACCCTGGATGGAATACTAGCCAGGTTTGGTTCCTCCTGGACTTCAGTAATTTCACTCCTGCTAGGTAAAGGAGTGATTACAGCGAGTGTAGGCGTGGGCCGTGGGTTAGGTAGAGAAGGAACTTCAATAGGACTAGTGTTCCTGGTGTTTCCAATTGTAGAGTTTGGACTTCGAGAATAATGGGATGATTGTCGTACTTTTCTCTTCATCCTCACCTCTGTATGCCATTGCCTTAAGATTTCTGCAATTTGCTCTTCCAGCAGTGCACTCTTGAATTGTGAACCCATCTGTATCCAGTAAAAACCAACTCATATTCAAAATACACATTAATTTAAAGACATCTTAGGTTACCATCAGTAGGTCCCAAGATCAGTAGTATCCCATTAAAAAAATGGATCAAAAGAACAGTGTGCCTTCTCATACAAGCACAGGTAAATGAAGTGCACAACATAACAATGACTTGCATTCTCAGGTGAAAATCAACATAATCTACTGATTATACCACTCAAGATAGTAAAACCGGGAGAAGTCTTCGACTAAATGGCTATAATATTCCAAGGGGTTGGATGTAATGTGAGATCCATCCAAATGTGAATTATGACTTGTGGTTATGTGCCATGTATATGGCTTTGCTGTCATAGATTGCAGTTATGATTATATGCTAATCATCCATTTCAGGAATAACTCACCTGTGTGACAAGAGCATAGAGGGGAAGAGTAATGTAGCTGCAAATGATTTGCACAGTCACCCTGGGACATAAAGAAATTAGTTTTAGAGAAAAATGAATAAGTGGGGAAATCCAACAATAATTATTGTTCCTCTAGCCATAAAAAACAGGTAGAAGAGGTCATAAAAATTAAATACAAACTGACAAAGGGAAGGAGTAGGATGGCCCTTACGCTAACACCACCCTTGTGACGATAACCGCAGTATTCTCATGGTAACAAGAACCAACCCCAAATTCTATCTGGGATGACGATTATAAGAGGATAAATAAAAAATAAAAAATAAATGAAAAACAAAGTATAAGCATCAAGTAATAGGATTTTTTTTTTGGTTTTAATTATTATTTAGATTTTGAATTTGATGAGGAACCAAAGGAAACATACCAATACCCAAACAAAGAAGGCAAGCTCAAACGCATTCTAGAAGTATACAAAAATGTAGAATGAATTAGTTTGGAGATCAGAGATCATTAAGAGAGGAATTCTTTTCTTTTTGCATCACAAAGGGATTACCGTAAACAGGGTGAAATGTACAAGAGTCAAGACAAATCTTGGGTGACTGAACCAGAAGAGTTCATCATTGAGCTGCACCAGTGGGGCTCCTCTGATCACAGTGTTCTGTTCTTTGAGTTGCAGAGCCATTTTTGCAACAATGACTTCAAGTTTAGCTCCAATAATTAGCACTACCTACAAAAAGCAGTATGGGCTAGTGAGAAAATCAGATAACTAGGAAGCTTAAGAGATGAGAGAAACAATGGTTGCTTGCTTTAACACTTACAATCAATGGGATAAAGGATACCCAGAGATATACATGCCATCCTGGTTCAGTTCAAACGAAGTTTAGAAGTAACATAAATAGTGATATAACTGAGAAGTCATAAATAGAGGGAACTGTAAGCATACTTACCATGCACATCGAGTAACAGGAAGATAACGACAATAAACCACATCAGGGGGCTGTTGAGACAGAAATTAGTTTAATGGAAAGATCCACAGTAGTGGGAGATGATCATGTCTAATGGTAAGATATTTAAACTGTTCTAGTTGACTCTTAATGTTGTTGGATCCAAAATGTTAATTTCATCAAATGTTAATGCAACTGGCATGTGTAGCCAATACTCCAATTTCCTCTCCAAAATGGATGTAAAATGCTCAAGTCAGGTTCAAATACTTCCAAGTAGGAGACAATGGGCAAGATTCATTACGTGAATAAGTTCATATTTGGGTACAAGTCCCTCAGAGTGGGGTTTTGGATGGTGGTTGTTGTTTACATTTCAATGAATAGTCTCTCTTATTTTGCAGTTCAAGAATTATTTATTTATTTATTATCAGAAGATAATCTGGGATAAGTGGCAAGAGTAAATTTATGACCTGATTCCCACTACCACTCTGAAATCATCCTCCAAGGATCGTTGTATGTATTTTTGAAAATTGAATTTGCTGTGATTGGACAAATGCGCCTGTAAGATTTGTGAAAGATATATTTGATGTTAATGAAACCTTTGAAGAATGTTTTAGTTTTCCTCTTTCAAACAACATTAGATTGAATCTGAAAGACATTCTTACTGAGATGAAGCCATGGCGTAAGGTAAGATAATCAACTTTTGCTACCGAATTGAAGAACTGCCTGAAGAAGCATCTCTGTTCCATTTGCCATCCATTACCAAAAAAACTATTACATGAGAACACATAAGTAAAATTTCTTTTGATGACTAAGAAAAAAGGAGAAAGTGAACTCACAATCCATAGAAGAGCTGATTGTTCTGTACAAGTAGTCACATGTCGCCTCCCAAATGTTGTTTGCCGCGTGTATCTAAATCGTCTAGAATCTGAATTATAAAGGCATTACATTTAAAGAGAAAGATTAGACAATAATAGGATAACCTTGCAAAATGAGTTTCCCATTTAGTGGCTAGCACAAAAGCTAGCATTGAAAGTTGTTTTATCTGTTAACTTCCAAAGTCTGTTTTTTTTTGGTAACTTCCTACGTCATTAAGCAATCTCAAGCTCTAATAATCACCCAATAATAGCTCAACTTTTTTGCAACACATTATTCTAATATTTACGTTTTTTTTTTTATCATGATAGTGTTGTGGCCACCTAATAGAGAAATTTGAGGGGATGCCTCAACCAGCAAGCTAAGCCTCTCATCCTCCCATTTGGAAAGAACACATAAACCTCTTTTGAACAAGTGCAATTTGTAAAGCTTGAATAAACTGTTATTGACTACTTCATTATAAACCGTTCTTGTTGGGTCGTATATTGCTTAGAGAGGGCAACTAGTTTGAGTTCAAGCCACCATATAATCTCTTAGATTTTCAAAGGTCAGCTCAAACTCAAACTAAAGACAAAATGTCCAACAGGGTTGTACAGACCCATTGCATCTATAATGTGGCTTAAGTACTAATTCATATGATTGTATATCTATAATGCCAAAGGAAGGAAGGAAACTCTCTCTCTCTCTCTCTCTCTCTCTCACACACACACATAGTGATTTTTGGAATAGTATGGATAGGGTTGTCAATTATCCGGTTAAGCATCCGAATCTGATCTGAATCTGATTTGATTAAAGCAAATTTAGATGCTCATATATCCGACTCCGTTTAAAATCCGATCCGATTATTAAATGAACCAAAATCGGATGCATACACATCCGATCCGATTAAAATTCGATCTGATTAACTGGATATTCAAATTCGCATCCAAAATCTGATTATGTAATCGAATATGATCGGATATCGGATGCACACAAATTTAATCGGATTGGATATTGGATGTGCATATATTCGATCCGAACCTGCTCCGTTTACAGCCCTAAGTATGGAAGTCAAAGTAGGAGAGAGTACTGATTTCGGGATGGAAAAGTTCAATTGTGATGACGGATTCTTCACTGTGGAGAAGGCTTCACGATGGATCAGACTCTTCGTGATGCAGATTGCTCGCAATGCAGAGATTCCTCGCGAAAGTATTCTTTGCAAAACACTATTCTTCACGGTATATAGTCCTTCGTGATTTAGTTTCTTCGTGGTACATAGTCCTTCGCGATCATCTGTTTGAACATAATCAAACTCACAAGTTTTCTAGTCTTTTTTAGTCTTAAATTTTTTGTGTTAACCAGTTCATCCGAGCATAGAAGGTGTCATTATCACGTTTCTTGAATATAGTCGAGGCTTCCTAGTAACGTGCAAGAGATTGCAGCCAAGCTAACTTCGGGAAATAATCTATCTTGGGTAGAACCCTTATCTCTCTATGGATTTGTACTCTCCAGCAAAGACGAATGAAACCTCACTATTGTTCTTAAAGCCCAAAAGTCTAAGGATTAATTTTGCAGAAAATCTGACAGCATAATAGCACTATAAAACAATTTTCTCAAATCAAATTATTCAGAGATCAACATGAGTTCCCACAAGGAGAAAACCAGATCTCATGAGAATATCACTCTTGTTTAAATCAAGTGATCTCTTTCGAAGATGAGTGCGATTATAACAAGTCTTAAATCAAGATCTCAATGTATTACTTCTCATAGGAAGATGATTGAGATCAAGATCCACATGCACAAAGATAAGAGAGAAAGATAGAGATCAAGAAGATGAAGATTGCAAAAAGATTGACATTCCTTCTTCTTCTTCTTCAGAGAGTATTTCCTGAATTTCCAATAGTCTCTTTCTTCTTCCTCTTTCTCTTCTTAGAGAAAATCCTAATGCAGCCACCAATGTTGTACTTCCAAAATTCTCAATTTTGTTTTCTGAAAAGTTCTACTTTCTTTTTGGTTTTAGAAGTATTTATAGAGAGAGGGATATTTAGGGTTTCAAACAACCCTTTAACCATTTGAGAGAGAGAGAGAGAGGGGAGTAGGGTGCGGCAACCCTAGCCACTCCCACACGTCTCTCTAAAGGAGGGAAGTGGGTGAGTTGGTCCTTGCACTCCTTAAATCAAGGGAGTTTATTCCCTATGAAATATTTTGTAATATTTCAACTATCCCCCACTTATTATAAAATATTTTGAAAACAGTTATTAAGGGCTTTTAAGAGAGGTCACTGCACAGAAGTAAATGTGGTGTCAACCTTGAACATTTACATAGTGTAACCAAGAGGTTGTTGTCTTTTGAGACTCAGTGGACAAAGCCTTGAACTGTTCTTTGTTGACAAATAACTTTGTCACACACAATTTTCACAACAAGGTTTTATTCATTCATACAGATAAGTAATTTAAGGTCATTGCTATATCTTGATTTACTGAGCGCTCTAGAGACAATCTGAATCTAATAGAAAGTCACTAGCTTTTACACTTAGATAAGTGAGCTTCTATCAAGAGCATATACTTTCCTTAATCCAAAATGGGTATATAGAACTCATTAAGATAACTCAATTTCTTAACCTCCATCATCTGCGAGAAAACATTCATAGGCTAACAACACATTGTTCTACAAGAACCACCTTCTGTACGAACACCACACATCATCTGTAAGTAATCCTTTTGCAGGCTTTCCATAGGAAATGACAAATTTTATTAAATAAAAAATATGCTTATAACTAGTTTATCTAACTTGTTATTCTATTGAACTTGATTAAAATATAGTGTTACCGGGTTTGTTTCCCATTGAATCTAGAACAATTAGGTTGGGTTTCTATCAAATACACCTTTTACAGGCTTATCAGTTTCATTCCCCTTGACATATAGAAGGTTAACTCCTTATTAAGACCTTTTGATAACGAGTCTACCAAATTCTCTTTGGACTTCACATACTATACAACCACAATGCCGTCACTTATAAGACCCTTGACATGATTGTGCTTCAAGCGTACGGTCATATTTTTTCCATTGTAATTCTCTCTTTCTGTTTTAAATATAGTAGCTTGATTATCGCAATAAATATTTATTGTTGACATAGGTTTATCCTATATTGGTATGTTTACCAATACATTTTTCAACCATTATGCTTCATTTCCTGTCGATGACAGGGCTACAAACTCTGACTTTATTGAGGAATGGGTCAAGCATGTTTATCTTTTGGACTCACTGATTTGGACTCATCCAAATCTGAATTCCAGGTAGTATCGTTGTGTCCCTTAACCACAACGGGATGTTTTCCATAATGTAGGCCATAGTTCATGGTTCCTTTTAGATACCTCAAAACTGAATTCAATGCACTCTAGTGTATACTACCTGGATTACTTGTGTATTTACTCAATATCCTTACTGCAAAGGCAATGTCTGGTCTGGTGCAATACATGACATATATTAAGCAGCCGATAACTTGTGAGTACTTGTATTATGATATACGACCTCCTTTGTTCTTCGTTAACCTTAGGTTATGATTTATAAGTGTGGGTACCGGATCACATTTGAACATGTTGAATTTTTTGAGAATCTTCTCAATAAAGTTGGATTGTGAAATTACAATCCCATCATCTTCTTGGATGATCTTGATTCCTAAGATAACTTCCATAACCCTTAGATCTTTCATGTCGAATACCAATGAGAGAAACCTCTTTGTGTCCTCGATACAACATAAATCAATTCCAAAGATGAACATATCAACATATAGACTGATTATCACAAATGACTCCCCATTGGTCTTTGAATAAACACACATGTCTCCATTGTTGATTTGAATTCATTGCCAATGAGAGTTTTTTGGAAGTTGTTATGTCATTGTTTGGGTGCTTGCTTTAATCCATATAAGGATCTTATCAACTTGTATACTTTCTTTTCTTGTCCTAGCATGACATATCCTTTTGGCTGATCTATGTAAATCTCTTCTTCCTCTTCTTCCAATTGGACATTTAGAAAGGTTGTCTTTACATTCATCTGATGTATAATAAGATTCTTGATCGTAGCCACAACCATCAATAACATGATAGTTTAGATCCTTGCTACTAGTGCATAGGTATCGAAGTAATCAAAATCTTTCTTCTCTTTGAACCCTTTATTCACCAGTCGAGCCTTGTATTTCTCAACTGTTCTGTCAGGTTTCATCTTTCTTTTAAATATCCACTTACATCTAATTGGTTTACACCCTTGAGGAAGATCCACCAATATCCAAGTGTTGTTGGAAATTATGGAGTGCATTTCATCATTTATATCCTCTTTCTAGAATATCACATCATACGATTTCATGGCTTCTTAGTAGGGTTGTGAATCTCCTTCTACCATGCAGACTACGAAGTTAGAACCAAAATCATTGTGCCTTCTCTTCCTTTTGCTTTTTTGAGGTGTGGGTTGTACATATTCAGTGGGTGTATCCCTCTTCCTTGTAATAGGTTCATTCATCCCTACTATTTCCATGTTCTTTTTAAATTGAAATGTTTTTTCGAATAATTTAGCATTGGTGGATTCTACGATGGTGTGCGGAGCAAGAGTTTCTAGATCCTGAAAGCTATATGCTTTGCTTGTCATTGAATAACCAATAAGTGCCCAATTAGTTTCTCTTAGACCTACCTTAAAGGTGTGCTCATTCTGTAATTTTACTTTAGCTAAACAACCCCAGGTTTTGAAGTAGCTTATGTTAGGCTTCCATCCTTTTTCATACTTGATATAGAGTAGCGTCCAATTTCTTCTGAGGAACTGGGTTCAGTATATGACAAATAGCCATCAAGGCTTCTCCCCATAGATTTGGGCATGCTTCAGAACTTATCAGCATCGCATTGACCATTTTAGTTAAAATACAATACTTTCTTCTAACAACTCTATTTTGTTGTGGTGTGTACGGTGCTGAGATTTTTCTGTGGATTCCATAATCTTCACAAAACTTAATGAATTTAGAGTCTATGTATTCACTTCCTCTATTCAGAGTCTATATTTCCATAATCTTCACAAAACTTTAGCTTTGTAAGTCTTGAACTTTTTAAACGCTTCATCTTTTGCCTTTAGCAGAAACACTTAAGTGTATTTGGATGCATCATCGATAAACGTTATGAAATATCTCTTTCATCCTTTAGATAGTGTATCTATCATTTCATAAATATTAGTGTGTACAAGATTTAGCACATTAGATGATCTCTGATTACTTGAGAATAAACTGCGTGTGACCTTGCATTTACTGCATGTGATGCACTTGTCACTTGTTGCATTACTTAGATTGGTAATCAATCCCATATTTGCCATGTGCTTGATTTTGTTATAATGAACATGTTTTAATTTACCATGCCAAATACCACAAGACTCAATCAAATAAGTAGAAGTAGAAGGCATTTCATTAATAACGTTAAGTTTAAATATTTCAAAGATGGCAAATCCTTTTCTTACAAACACACCATATTTAGAGATTACAACTCTATCAAACTCAAACACCATCTTGAATCTTTGCTTGCTCAGAAGTGATTAGGATACCAAATTCTTCCTAATGTCAGAGATATGCAGGACTTTTCTGAAGGCAACAGTCTTCCCAAAGGTAAACCGCAGCTCCACTATAGTTTTTTCAATCACCTTAGAGGATGGGGAGTTTCCTATGAGCATATTCATTCAATCCCCCACTAGTTCATAGGAGACAAATAAGTCTTTGTTTCCATAGATGTGCCTTGTGGCATCAGTGTCAACCCACCAGTCGACTTCCTTTCCCACTATATTGTCTTCAATGATTATAGTTGTCATATCATCATCATGGACTCTTCTCTTGTTCTTGTGATTGTTATCATCATCATTATTCTTATTGTGACACACTCTAGCCACATGACTTGGCTTTCTATAGCTGTAGCAATAAAATTTGTTGTATGACTTTTCAATAAGTTTCTTCTTGCCTTCGACAGACTTCTTGAATTATTTCTTCTAACGTGTCAAATGACCCTTAGGGCAGGCTTCCACCACATGTGTCTTCTCAATTGATTCTAGCTTCTTATCTTTGTTTTTATCTAGTTCTTCAACTCACAGATGATGCATCAGGGTGTCAAGTTTCATGTCATCTCTTTCATGCATTAACTTGGTCTTATAGTCTTGCCAAGATGGAGGTAGTTTGGAAATCAACATATTGAAATGAAAAACGGGATCTAAGTTCATCCCTGCGGTAGTTATTGCATCAACAATTTTATGAAACTCTTTGGCCTATTTTAGGACAAATTTATTATTCACCATCTTGAATTTTCCATAGTTTTGTATGTGGAATTTCTTACTACCCATTGCTTCTCCTCTGTAGATATTAGTCACAGCTTCCCACAAGTCCTTAGCATTTTTAATCTTCGTCTCAAATTGGTTGAAGAGGCTATCTAACACTTGTAATCAACAACCTTTCAGTCTACATCGACTTTTAGGGATACATCAATTTCTTCTTTCGTTGCCTCATACCGAACAGGGATAATTGGTGGTTCATCAGTCAACATGTAGTAGATATCGTGATGTCTCAGAGTGTACTCCATCTTTTATTCCCATCTTTCAAATTTTTCTCCATTAAATCGGGTTGATTCGAAATGGTAAATCTCGGGTTGGCCCATAAGAGTAGACATTTCTTCAAATTGTTGATTTTCAGAATAGTATAGAAGTTAGAGTAGGAGAGAGTACATTTTGTGATGGAGAAGTTCAATCATGATGACGGATTCTTCGCAGTGGAGAAGGCTTCATGATGGCTTAGACTCTTCTCAATATAGATTACTCACAATGTAGAGATTCCTCGCAAAAGTGTTCTTCGCGGTTCAATTTCTTTACGCTACACAGTCCTTTGTGATTCATCTGTTTGAACAAAATCAAACTCACAAGTTTTCTAGTCTTCTTTATTCTTAAATTTTTTGTGTTAACTAGTTCATCCGAGCACAGAAGGTGTCGTTATCATGTTTCTTGAAGATAGTAGAGGCCTTCCAGTAATGTACAAGGGATTGCAGCTAAGCTAACTCTGGGATATAATCTAGTTTGAGTAGAACCCTTGTCTCTCTACAGATTTGCACTCTCCGACAGAGATGAATGAAACCTTGCCGTTGTTCTTAAAGCCCAAAAGTCCAATGATTAATTTTATAGAAAATCCGACGGCATAACAGCGCTGTAAAACAATTTTCTTAAATCAAATCATTCAGAGATCAATGTGAATTCCCACAAGGAGAAAACCATATCTCGTGAGTATATAACTCTTATTTAAATTAAGTGATCTCCTTCGAAGAGGGTGCGATTATAACAAGAGTCTTGAATCAAGATCTCAAAGTATTACTTCTTAAAGGAAGATGACCAAGATCAAGATCCGCATGCACAGAGAGAAGAGAGAAAGACAAACCAAGAAGATGAATAACACAAGTAGATTCGTATTCATTCATTCATTCTTCTTCAGAGAGTATTCACTAGCTTTCCAATAGTCTCTATCTTCTTCCTCTTCCTCTTCTTAGAGAAAACCCTAATGCAGCCACCAATATTGCATGTACAAAACTCTCAATTTTCTTTTATAAAAAAGTTTCACTTTCTTTTTGGTTTTAGAAGTATTTATAGAGGGATATTTAGGGTTTCAAACAACCCTTTAACTGTTTGAGAGAGAGAGAGATGGGAGTGGGGTGTGGCAACCCTAGCCACTCCCACATGTCTCTCTAAAAGAGGGAAGTGGGAGTGACTTGGTTGCTGCACTCCTTAAATCAAGAGATTTTATTCCTTATGAAATATTTTAACACACACACACACACATAGGCACATTTAAACATAGAACAACCACCAAGGGAGAGAGAGAGGAGAAGAAGAGAAAATATTTAAATTATCCTATACAAAATACCCAATAGATTCTCAAAATTGATATTTTACCCACAGAAGCATAAAACAAAATATTTATAGAAGACAAAATTTACCGAAATATAAAAAATAAAAAAAAAACCCTTAATGAGACAGAGTTAAATAGATCTATTTATCTACGATTGGATTGCATTTGTTCAATACGTTATTGTCAATCTGCATGTCTATTATATAACAAAGCTCAATGACTTCCTTCATTGCTCATAAAGTAATCTCCTAACAAGTAAGGCTTATGGCTGTTAATACAGTCCATCTAGATGTTAGGCTAGCTGGACTGAATTTCACATCATATAGAGTGAGACTAATGTGATTCTTAATTAGTGATCAATTTAGAACTGGCCCAACATTTGGATGGTCCAAAGTAATAGGCTATACTCCCAGGTGCTAGAAATCCTTTAGGTCCGGTCTGGTTGTCATGAAAAGGTTTTCTCATGACAAAATTTCCCTAAAAATCATTTTTAAGCTGTCTGGTGCTTTTCTCATGTTTTTCTCATGATTATTTTCTTACCTTTTCTCGTAGGATTTTCATTTCTATTATTTTCTATACAATTCAAGGCAACCAAACTAGCCCATAAGGAACAGTTGAAGGACAAAACATTAATTTTGAGAACATGGTATGTAAGAATGTGGGGATTGAACTAGTTTTCTGATAGTGTATTGGTTTGGTAGACTCCTTTATGCTAGTCAAATGATCCCACAGTCGTTCTAGGTCCCTGGTGGAGCGGACATTGCACACACAAAGCAAAAGTGGATCAGGAAGCTAGGCGCCGGCAGGGTGTTGGCCTCTAGCTCTCCAACGATTAAGTCAGATAACAAGGGGGATGTAAAAGTAGAGCTCCCTTAATTAGGGTTTTTTATATCTCATACATAGAGAATGAATCGCTACCCGTATTTATAGGCTTGAGTAGTGGTGTATCAAGAAGATCTCGTATGTCACTTTCCCCCACGTTCTTGGCCATGTCTCCCCCTGCTCTTTATGTTATTTTCTCAGAGTGTCAGGCCTGCTGCAGAGAATATTCCTTCCTCATAATGATTTTGTGCTTATCTTTAAGTGGAGTAGTCGGGGTTGTCGTGTTTCTACAAGTCGGGGAATCTTGGGCACCGGGCAGCGGGCGCCTCGTGGTCTCGATTGGTCTTTGGGTGTCGGGTGATCTAAGTAATAGTCAGGGCTATTCTCAAAATACTCGAGGTTGGGTACCAAGGGATGTTTCTAGCTTTTTGCCGATGGCCTCGACATTTGGTAAGTCGGAGGGCCTCTAAGGGATTCCCGGGCTGGTCTTCTTAGAAACTCTTAGGGTCGATCCCTCTAGGGTCAAGATTGTGTTCGTTTATCAGAGTCAGCTAGTAGGGGCCTCGATATACTCTTTCCCATCAGTTGCCCCTTTATTCCCGGTTTATGTGGCCCAAGAATATGAACTGTTTGTGTCTGTTACTTTTTATTTTGGTGCAGGTGGAGTGTCATTTCAACTATCGAGGTGGTATCAGTTGGGGATAAGTGCTAATGATGGCCTCGTATTTAATAAATTTCAGTAATCGAGAGGACGTACTGGCCCCGGTTACAAGTCATGACAAGCATCGTGTCTTTTCGGATCTCTATATCATTTAACGGTTATATTTAAACCTCTTGAATATTTTAGGTTTCATGTGTCACCTCGTTTCCTTGGTTGATTTTATTAACCTGTGGACGAGTGATATGCGTAGGGTCAAGAATCCCCGAGGTAGTCTATAAATCTCCCCTTTGACACAGAGTTTGACTTTCCTTTATCCTTGCTTACTTTCTCTTATGCTTCCTTCTTTCACTTTGGGAGATTTCTAGCAAGTTTTCTTCATCCCGGCGTGTTGTCATCTTCGTTTTCAACATTAACCACTCTTCCGGGCATCCTTCCTAGTTGTCTCTGACGATCTCCCTTCTTCTCAGCAACCATTCTCCAACATCTCCAGCATTTTCCTTCGGTCCTTCCTTTTCCCATGTACTCTGTTGTTTCTTTGCGGTTATATTTTAAGTCGTCGTAGTTTCTTTCCATTGTTCGTCATTGCATAGCTTCGTTTGTTAACTCGTTTTCTGGTTTGCTTGTATTTCCTAGCCTTCCGTTTCTATTTAGCATACCTTTTTTTTCTTTTCCTCTATTCTTCCCTCTCTGTAGACTTTTGTTCCCTTGCAAGTTTGTTTAATGGTGTCCGGGGATACTGTTGATCGGATGGTTGATGGAGTTGACGACTTGTTGGAAGTCCGGCAAAGCCCCATGGAGTAGGCCACCGAGTCGGCTCCATCTAACGCTTAGGGGGCAACACGAGAGCTAGCTCCAGAGCAAAATTTCAAAATTTCCCTCTATGGTTCTGAGTTAGAGGTGAAAACCCTGACTTGATACTATTCTATATATTTCATTCCTGAGGGGATCCTCTTTACGGCCCCCGAGGACTCCGGGGCTTTCGAAGCCCCCGTTGACAGCATAACGTTGTACGAGTAGGCCTTCATGGCAGGGCTTAGTTTTCCGGATCCCTTGTTTTTTAGGGAACTATTATTTAGCCTTGGGCTGGCACCGGGGCAATTGATGCCCAATGCCTAGTGGATAGCCATAGGATGCATGGTCCTATGGGAACTGATCTTCAAGGGGAAGCACCACTTTACCCTAAATTAATTCTTTCATTGCTACCGCCTAAAGGAGCTGGAGCCACGGTGGTTCTTCTTTGCCAGTTGGGACCCATCCACTACCCTTATAACCACGCTCCCAAACTCCAACAACGGGTGGAGGAGCAGGTATTTTTTCGTTTCTGGCGAAGGTTGGGAGTACCCCCCGAGGGAGGTCTCCAGCATAAAGTTCAACCACGGCTGGGCGTTGACCGTCAACCTAGTAGGTAAGTTGTGATTTTTTGTTGTTTTTTTTAATTGAGTCTCTTTCCCTAGATTGTCTTATGCGCTTTTCTCTCTGTTTTTTGTTTTTAGTTTCTGAAGTAGACGAGTCGTTTGAGGAGGAGGAGACTTGCATCTGGGAGGTTATAAATTACCCATCCCACACTTTCCCGGACCTCGTTACACCCGACCAACTCTACCAGTGTGGGTTCGGTCCAGACCCGGGTAACTCATCCTTACTTTATATCTTTAGTTCCTCCCCCCTTTCCTTTTTCGCTTTATTTTTATTAATTTCTAACCTCGGGTTTATTTTTTGTGTAACGATGAAGACAGACAAGAGGTATCTCTCTTAAGCCCAGGAAATCAGAGACAAGGCCCAGGAGGCCAAAAATGCTGGTTAATCAGCGACTGTCCAGGCCGAGGCAACCGTGACCTCGAAGAAGAGGAAGCAACATGTCATCTTCGGGTGGCCTTCTAAGGCTCAGGTCCCCGAGGGAGTTCCAGCATCTCCTTCGGTTCTTGCTGCTGTCATCCAAGTTGTTGACTTAGAGGAGGAAGTGGTCGGCTCTTCCACAGTGTGCCCCTTTGGGGTCCAAGCAATGGTTTCCTAGGCAGCCAATCTTGCAACTATCACCGAGGCTCACGCCACTGCTACCGAGGGCCCCGTCACTGCCTATGAGGCTCCCGCCCCAACGACCGTGACAATGACAACCTTTACCCGGGTGGCATCTTCTTCTACCTCTGTCTCGACAATTGGAGAGTCCTCAATGGGGCCTGGTTCTTAGCTAACAAGGCAAAGTCCTAGGGGGACTATCTTTTAGGAGGCGTTCCCCCAGTGGACCTCGAGTGTATGAGGAAAAACCTTTCTCCGGTTGCCGTGCATCGAGATATGATGCATTACATAGCTAAGGTAAGAAGTCTCTTCCCTTCATTGTTTTGTTCAATTGTGTTTTGGTTTCTTTTGCTTTCCTTCATACTAACTCAACTCTATTTTTGTATACTATGGCTCTAATGATGGCCTCCATTCAGAAGTACAAATTCTATAAGTAGGTCCAGGCCGACCATCTGAACCACCTCACCCAAACCAGGAATGAGATAAAGGCCATTAGGGAGGTTACGAAGGCCGAGATTTGTACCATCGTCGTGTTGAACCGCCATTGATCTGGTTTTAACCATGCGGACCTTAGGTTCTCAAGGAAATCCATCCCATAGACGATGCCAACTAATAGCATATTGGTTTGGGGGACTCCTTTACGCTAGTCAGATGGTCTCACAGTCATTCTAGGTCCCTGGTGGAGTGGACACTACACACACGAAGCAAAAGTGGGTCAGGAAGTTAGGCATCGGTGGGGTGCCGACCTCTAGTTCTCTGATGATTAAGTTAGATAACAATGGGGATGTAGAAGTAGAGCTCTCTCAATTAGGGTTTCTAATATCTCATACTTGGAGAATGAATCGCTATCCATATTTATAGGCTTGAGTAGTGGCGTATCAGAGAAGATCCCGCATATCGCTTTCCCCCACGTTCTTGGCCACTTTTCTCCTTGCTCTTTCTGTTATTTTCTCAGAGTGTCAGGCCTGCTGCATAGAATATTCCTTCCTCATAACGGTTTTGTGCTTATCTTTAAGCGGAGTAGTCGGGGTTGTTGTGTTTCTACAAGTCGGAGAATCTCGGGCACCGGGCTCCTCGGGGTCTCGACTAGTCTTTGGGTGTCGGGTGATCTAAATAATAGTTGGGACTATTCTTGGAATACTCAGGATCGAGTACCAAGGGATGCTTCTGGCTTTTCACCGATGGCCTTGGTATTTGGTGAGTCGAAGGGCCTCTAAGGGATTCTTGGGCTAGTCTTATTGGGAACTCTTTGGGTTGATCCCTCTAGGGTCGGGATTGTGCTAGTTTATTGGATTTGGCTAGTAGGGGCCTTGGTATACTCTTCCCCATCAATTTCCATGAGATGAAACACCTAATTTAGTCTTCTACGGTGCTATGTGCCACGAATATCCTATTCATGCACAATCCTGAAAAAGGAATACCCAACCCAATTTGACCAAAAATCGTGTTGAGTTAGTTGGGTTTCGCTTTAGCCTACCCAAGTTGCAGCCCTATGTAGGACCAATTTGGGATGGCTATTTTCACACATCATCTAGTCAGCCATGCCTTTTTTTCCACATCGGTGGGCTGTGTTAGTGTGTGTATATACGAGGGGGAACATAACACCTGCAATGGGAATAAATGAACCAAAATTTTAATGTGTGAGAGGGGGGGTGGGCCCCATGCATTTTTTGGGGGGCCGTGGATGGTGGACCCCACCAAAAGTGCATGGGCCCCACCTTCCCTCCATCGCAGGTGATTCGAACCCATGTAAGAGTCCTCAGTTATACCAAAAGCTGGAGCCCAAATTTTGTGCATACAAAAGCCGTGTACAAGAAGTGCACATGGACCAGGGGCAGACACATCAGCGCCAAAAAATAATTTACACTTTTTGGGACATGCTTATCACTTTTCGGCGCTGATGTGTCCGCCCCCTGATCCATGCACACAAATTTTGTGTGCACATAATCTGGAGGATAAAAGCTGTGATCATTTTTGGTGTTAAACTGTGAAGTTCCCCTTTGTGTACTCCCAGTATTTGGTGCATCCCCTTAACATCCTCCTAAATCCCTTGTGACGTTAGGGGGACTTTAGGGGGCTCACCAAATCTCTGTTGTGTGTTAGTTTGTCAAAAATAAAAATGTAGCTAGCCCCACTTGGCTACTTTGAACTGATATCAGAGCAGCCAGTCCAAGTAGTATAATTCCCACTCGTCTTGGCCTAAGGCAACAAAGAGGATTGTGTCCGCTCCCATTAACTAATGCTAACCTTAGCTTGCTGTCAGGGAGCGGGCACATTAGCGCCGAAAAGTGTATGCACCCCCCCAAAA
This sequence comes from Platanus orientalis, assembly GCA_025762735.1. Lineage (NCBI taxonomy): Eukaryota > Viridiplantae > Streptophyta > Magnoliopsida > Proteales > Platanaceae > Platanus > Platanus orientalis. Next base: position 298 of record JAOXJP010290687.1, on the reverse strand, counting down.
AAAAGTGTAAATCACTTTTCGATGCTGATGTGTCCGCCCCCTAACAAGGAGTAGAGGTTAGCAATTTTTAGGGGAGTGGACACAATCCTCCCTCACATAGCGTGAGGTAGTGTGCTAAATAATTGTTTTTCCCACAGGATTTTGTGCTCCCTCCTAAAGTGCCCTTAACCTGCTCCCTGCATGTAAGGGGGACACATCACTTCAAAAAGTGACAAAAGTGTAATCACTTTTTGAAGTGATGTGTCCCCCTTACAGGTAGGGAGCAGGTAAGGGGCCTTTTTAGGGGGGGGAGAGCACA
>JAOXJP010290676.1:0-18870 GCA_025762735.1 Platanus orientalis | reverse complement strand
TAATTTATTTGTACATGACTTAAATGCTTTATATAGTTATTTGAGTCCAAAGTGTGTAATCATGCTCAACATAGATTGAAATTTTCATAATAGTTCTCATTGAAATTTCATAAATTTTATAATATTTCGAAACATTCTAGTGAAATTTCCATTAATCCTCATGAGAAAAAATCCATCATAATCGAAATTTTGAACCCTGGATAGGTTTGGAGTTCAAATTTACATCTCAACATTATTTTTTTTTAAATTCATCGACTAGCCTGAAGCTTGGCCCGAGGCCCGATCAATTGATTAGGGTCAGGCCCAGGCCTAAGTTTAATAAAAATTTACGGGCCCAAACCCCGGCCCGAGCCCTGTCTATAATTATAGGCCCGAGCCCGACCATGCCCACCCCTAGGAATCAATGAAACTTGATCATGAGAGGTAAATGGCCTTGGTGGCTTGGGCCGATCAAGAATTGGAGGAGACACCAATAGCGTCAGTATCTAAATGGGTTCTTCAAAAAGTTGAAGAAGTTAGCAAGATTTTAGGCCTGTCGTTTGCATAGTATCAAATATCTCGAAATATCTTAAATATCTTCGGACATATGTTCATGTCTACCAGAACCGACATGACATATTCCTATACCGATACGAAGCATTAAGTACATTATAAAAATTCATTTTTTGGTCCATGTCAGTGTGTTTAAGCGAATATTCCCCTTTCACAGTGTATTATTGCCTAATATCAACATTATATTGTTATTATTAAAAAATATATGAAAAACGATAAATTTCAAAGAAAGTAAAAGGAGGGAGATGAAGAAGTTGAAGAAACGAAAGAAGAAAAGAAAGAGAATCTACTTGTTCCCTTATGCTAATATGGTTAGATTATAATATTTGTGTCAACCATTATGTATGCATGTGTATTTTTAAAGAATATTAAAATACAAGTGTATTAAAATAAGCTATCATTCATAATGAATTTATTTGTTTCCTTGTGCATATGTAATTAGATTAGAATATGTTTTTTAAGTTTTAATGATTTTTACAATATTTCTTTTCGATATTTCCGACATTTCCGATATATGTCTTATTTTGGCTTGACCAATATTTCCACCGACACCAACATTTTGAACCTTGTCCACCATCTCATACATGCCACTTTCTTCTGCTAAATGCCCAAGTCCCCTTTTGAATATCCTCTATCCATCTATAAATCAATCCATTCATATCTTCCCATAACTTCCCCTAAAATCTTTTATCAAGTCCTACTTGTGCATAGGCACTAAGGATGTAAGTTGTTCTCCCTTAATAAAAGTTTTATTGGCAACCAATCACCTGTTCTCTTTTATTCTTGGTGGTAAGATAAGTTGTATTGATTCAAATCAAAAGAGGAATAGCCCATACACAAAATCTAACATACAAAAATCTGACTCATGGCCTACCATACAGCTTAAGTCAATCCATGAATAATGCTGAACCAAATACATTGGAAATTGACAAAATGACACCTTCAACTAGTTAGAATGTATGCCCATAAAGCATTTATCTTAAATCTGCTGGTTCCGGTCCTTCCAAATATTCCAAATATGCAAACGAAAGTACATTCCACAGAACATGTCCACGTAGAGTAGGAGCCTTCAAAGGTCCATTGTCTTAACACTTGTGATTTTATCCTTCAAATCTTTGTCTACCATCATCTCAACATTGTTTATTTTTTCCCATTCCGTATACAAATTCTTTAATATCCAATCTCATCAGTTCTTTGCATTTTAACCCTTTCTGCATTGTCACTTTTTTTTGGTAATTAGCATTGTCAATTGTAGACAAGCAACGTTAATTGTATCCACTAACTCAAAGCCCATTCCAGTCAGTGTCCCCACATTCAAAGTGGCAACATGAAATCCACTCTCCCTAATTACCTTCTTTATGCCCATTTTTCCAGTTTGGTGTGGGAACCTTTAACTGCTTTTCACCACAACTGGTAGTCTATGCAATGTTCACTCATAGAGAATTCCCAAGCCAACCTTCGCCCACTTACCTCCACACCACTGTATTGATGCAGCAGATCACTCATAGGGCACGCCTTAACATTGACTTAGAGACAATAGATCCAACTTCATGGAAAATTTTCGCAAACTGTATAATAATAAAATAGGTTCAGAAGGTAGAATCATATCATATCACCCTTATCTTATCTCTATCACTCTTTTCCCGGAGAAGAATATGCCTAACACTCAGTAAAGTTAAAGAGAGGTAAAATACAGATACTTGTAAAAACAATAATTAAAAGAAAAAAGAAAACCAATGCCATCAAAGTTTCAGGATTGTAAATCAAGAAATCAGCATGTGTGTGTGTGTGTGTGTGTGAGAGAGAGAGAGAGAGAGAGAGACTATCTTGATAGGTGTGATATCTCTGGATCTTTACTTTGCAAATCTAGTAAAGCATTAAGGTATAGAACAAAAAAATTTACATTATAAAAATATTTGGTACTGTTTTAACTTCAAAAGGAAGAGAAGATTTTCTTATATATGGTGTATGCATTGTATGTGTTACACTTATCGTCCCCTCAACATAGGAGGATAGCAATGTCTCCTATTTGCTTGGACCAAAACTTCCCTTGTTTAAGTGTTAGTTTAACGTATAAGGTTAGGGCACTTGATTCATTCCTACTATTAATTTCTTTCTTCCCCCAGTCTTCCACCAATTGAACCAACCCTCCAAGCCTCCTCTGTCTTCGTCTCTACAACTCTTTCCCATGGACACACTTGACAGAGAGGTAACAACAGCTACAGATAGTAACAGATGGAGATGACAGTGATGACAAAGTACTAGAGAGGGATTTCCATTCAATCTCTGCCGAGTTGCAGTGGGTAAGGTGAGTTGTAAGGTTGAAGAAAAAAATATAGGGCAAAAGATCCTAATTTCAGTTGTCATGAAATCATCTATCTACAGATCTTATGGTCTTAGAAAACCGGCTCCACCCGAAAACAGTCATGATTTAGAAACCCCACCCGAATATTTAGAATATATGGACAGAAGGGTCCACCAGAATCACCGTTGCCATAGTTGCATCACATAAGAGAGGGTAGTTCCGCTGGATCTTCTCCACCATGATTGTGCCTAAAAAAGAAGTGGAATGATTGCAAAAGTCAAAAGAAGTGGGACGATTTCAAAAGTCTCAAACTTCGGCAATCCAAGTGACCAAATTACCTCCCACAAAAGTGCAATGGCCAAAAGTGGATTGTCGATCAAAGCGAGAACCGACCCAATTAGCATCTCTATAGGCCTCAACAGTATAAGCCTCAACCTACAACCCATCTTGTTTAGTAAACAATAAGTCATGACCAAGACTGCCCTTAAGATACTGAAGTATACGATACACAGCATCCATATGAATAGTGGAGGGAGCATGCATAAATTGGCTGATAATACTAACAACAAAAGCTATATTTGAGCATGTTAACGAGAGATAAAGTAATCAACCCACCAGTTGCCTATATTCGTCTACATCAATTACTCTATCAATTACTCTATCACCATCATCTTCCTTGAACTTGTGATTAGGATCCATAAGAGCCCAACATCCTTGTTTCACTGAGAAGGTCTAGGGTGATGCAGCATGCATGTAGGATAGTGAGTGCGTGCTCAAGAGTTAGGAATAAAATTGATAAAGTACTAAAGAAAAATAAACAAGATTCCAACTCGCAAGTTCACATGCTAATTCATGCAATTCTTCAAATTAGGTTTATATGCAATAAAGGAATTAGGTCTTATAAAAATTAATAAACAAGTAAAGACCTAATTAACATGATTGGATTATCAATAGGATACAAAAATTTAGTAATGAGGCTAGTACAGGTCAAACCAGAAAAGTGCCTAAATTAGGCCCAAAAATCAGAGAAATATGCTAAATAATTCCAGGAATGATCCAAAAGGTCTAAAGATGGGTTTTATAATATATTTAGACAACCAGGATATTGTATTGGTGTTCTGTTTAAGCCAGGAGATAATAAACTTAGGTCCAAGTCATATGACACAACATGTCAAAATTGTTTACTGTCAGAAATTTGAAAAAATAGCCATATAGGAGAAGAAGAACCTAAATTTAATGTCGATTGCCTCCTCAGGGATGTTGAATATGTTTGCAATCAATTTCCAGGCTCCGAAATCCGATTTGAAGATTTTCCCAAATTTTCAAAAAAAATTCTTCTCTAGCAAGTGCCGCCAACCAAAATAAATAATTTTTTTTCGAAAAGTGAGGCCTACTAGCTAATCGCCCAAGAGTTGTTGACCTCTAGAAAAATTCTCGTGGACAAAGTCCACAAGAGAGAGAACTCACCAATCTCTGTATTCACGCCCGGTGTGGGAGAACTCAGGTGGGATTTATTTGACTAATGTTTTTTTCTGCAGTTGGAGCATACAAAGAGGATTGTCCAAGGATGTGAATCATCTTAGAAAATTCGAAACCTCCAAAGCTGCTGCCATGAGTGAATATTGTTCAATCTCCCGGAAAGACAGAACACCTTTGTTTCATGCCTGGTACCTACTAAATCTGATAGGATGTTTTTAAAACTTAAAAATTTCAACAGGTTATCACTTCATCTTAGATAGTCCTAGGGTGTACCACATCCTAGAGAAGTCGAACCAGCATAATCTTCTATTGTTTGGAGCTACTGTGCAATCTCCCAAAATACTCCAGATGTTGATTTCACACCTGAGAGTAAGAATCTCCTCTAGAATTTGCTTCAAAGCCAAAACTGAAGCTGGTTTTCACTTCTGTAATAGCCGTCCAACACTAATACATGCTTTAGAGTTGATGTCTTGCTCAAAAACTAGATTGTGAAAGTCTGGTGACAATTCTCTTGTAACTTGGTGGCTTTCAATAGAATAAAAAACCAGTAAAATAAATTGAAAAGGAGAATAAAGAGGAGAAGAGGACCTTTAACCACGGGGAAGGGAGTGGCCTCCACCACCAGTGTTAAACTAGGTGGGGGCCTATACCCATTCCAGGGTTTTAAGGTTCTTCAACCTATGAAAAATGAAGATAAAGGAACAATACGTTGGAAACAATTCAATATTTCATACCTTCATTGGCTGGTTGTGACATATATAAATAGAGTCCCACGGCCAGGGTTTTTTTACAAGAAGTAGAAATTGACACATAAACCCCTCTATTATTCCCTTATGACACAAATAACCCTAAACTACTAAAAATAACAAAAATACCCTCAAATAAATGTTAAAGACTATACTACCCTCACAATTATGTGCCCCTGTTAACAAGAGACACCAATAACATAAAAGAAAATAATAGAGTAAATAAAATGTCTGTGAACATGGCTCAATCATCATCTTAGTCATGATGTCCACATCATAGGGTGTATTTTCATTGAGACATGAAGAGTCCCCTTTTAGAGCGGGTAACTTCAATCCTAAGAAAATGCCTAAGTTGCCACAAATCTTTAATCTCAAACTCCCTTGCTAAGTAAGATTTCAACTTCATCATTACTTGTGATAATAATGTCATCCACATTTACAATCAATGTTGTAATGTTGTTGCCCCGTCTCTTAACAAATAGAGTATATTCAACCTGGCATTGAGTATAACTGTATGAGACATGGCTACACGGAAATGCTCAAGCCATGCTCTGGGAGATTGTTTCAAGCCATAAACAACCTTCTTTAACTTGTAAACCTTCCTAATACTTAGCAATCTTGAGTCTAGGAGGAAGTTTCATGTAAACCTCTTCTTTAAGATCACCATGAAAAAACCATTTTTCACATCTAATTCTAACAATAGCTAGCTTTGGTTTACAACCAATGAAAGTAGGACACAGATAGTGTTCATCTTAGCAACTAGAGAAAAAGTCTCATGATAATCAACTCCAAAAGTTTGGGTGTAGCCTTTTGTAACAAGTCGAGCTTTATACATGTTCACACTTCCATTTGGTTTCAGCTTAACAGTGAAGACCCATTTATACCCAACTGGGTATTTATCTACTGGAAGATCCACAATTTCCCAAGTTTCATTTTTCTCCAAAGCATGCGACTCCTCTTCCATTGCCACTTTCCATTTGGGTTGAGACAGTGCCTCAAACACATTGTGAGGATCACAACCGAAGACAAAGCAAGGGCAAACGAACAAGTAGAAGGACACAATGCACAATAGGATACATGATTAGCAATGAGATATTTAACACAAGAATGAGCACTTTTCCTAAGAGCAACAGGAAGATCAGTATAATCAGCAGGATGAAATGAAGGACTAGAAGAGTTACCTAGGGAAAAGGAGATATCATGGTCCAAGACATGAGGATCTTCAATCAGACCTTCTTTGGGCCTTCGCTTGTAAACTTGAAGATGTTTTTCCCCTTGCTCCCCCTGATTATCAATACCTTTTGTCTATGAGTCCTAATCAAAAAAGAAAGAAGGCATTGGCAAAGGGGTCAGAGTCTCCACCATCAATAAATTATTCCCTTTAAGTGTAAACTTCCCAGCAGAAAAAAAAGGGGATAGTCCTAAGAAATGTGACATCTATAGAAATAAATTTTCTACGAATGGACGGATGATAACACTTGTACCCCTTTTGAGTGGGAGAATAGCCAAGAAAAATACATTTCAGTGCTTTAGGATCAAGTTTGGATCGAAAGAATTTGTCTATATGTATAAAACAAATACAACCAAAGACCTTGGGAGGGATAGGAAACAATATAGAATCAGGAGATGCAGCCTCAATTAGAGTTTTGAAACCCAACACCCGAGTAAGAAGACGATTTATAAGAAAAGCTACAATCTAAACCACATTAGCCCAAAAAATTTTTGGAACATTATCTCAAAAATAAGTGCTCTAGCATTCTCCATGAGTGTCAATTCTTGTGTTCGACTACCCAATTTTGTTCTGAAGTACCAAGACATGTTGTTTGATGAATGATAGCATGATGATTCAAATAAGAACTAAATGTAGAAGAGAAATATTCACCCCCATTATCACTACGCGAGATCTTGATTTTCTTGTCAAACTGAGTCTCAATCATTTTGTGATAAGAAACGAAGGTAGAAAGCACATCACCCTTTAATTTGAGTAAATAGACCCATGTGCAACAAGAATGATCATCTACAAAGGTTACAAAATAACAATATCCAAACAATGAATCAATAGAAACAAGTCCTCATATATCATAATGTACAATTTCAAACAAAGTAATACTTTTATTCGTACTTAGAGAATAAGAGTTTCTACATTGTTTAGCATAGTAGCATAAATCACATTTAAACACACTGGACTTTAATAATAGACTAAGAAATAAATAACGCAAAAGAGAAAAGGAGGGATGGACCAAACATTGATGTCACTGATGAAGTCTATTGGAGTTTTAGCCTTTATTTGTGGAAGACTGAAGCTGAACAAAAGTAGTCATATGGGGAGCACTATCGAGTAGGTATAGGCCATTCTCCTCATGTATTTTACCAATTATTACCCTCTTCCCAAGCCCTATGAAACACAAAAAGAAGGAAAGAAAGTCAGAGAACTATTCAAAGTCTCAATAAGATGACTAACAGACAAAAGATTAAGAAAATGGAAGACTGGGGAAAGTTATAAGGTTGGTGTGACATAGATGGATCCCTTACTAGAAATGTAAGAATACGATCCATTAAAGACTTAATCCTTCCTAGAACATACAAAATAAGACAAAAAAAGGACATAACCATCATGTGATCCGAAGCCCCTGAATTAATGATCCAAGAGTGACTAGGAGCAATGACAGATGCACTTAAAGCAGAGGCTAAAGTACCTAACTCGACAAACGAGCAAATGGGATACAAAGATAGATCTAAACTAGCCATGAAGCGACGGAATGCCTCTACTTAGTCGTGAGAGAGATTGACATTGTCTAAAGAAGCCGTGGAAGAAGGCATGGTAGTAAATGTTAGCTTTGTGGAGGAAGTAACAGAATGGCCACTAGATCAAGTCTGAGAGCGAAAGCCTCCTTTACCACCTATAAAAGATCCACGCTGAGAGCAACCCTAAAAATCCTACTGGGCATGATCATGAAGATCCTAGCACGTCTCTTTATTGTGCCTATAACATCCACAATATTCACACTTTAGTTTGTCTCTATCATCTTGAGAAGCCCCACCACGGCCACAATAAGAACTACATTCTCCACGTTGGGAGGAAAATACTGAGGCTAACTAGTCAATGACTGACTGATGTGGCTGAGTCATGAGATTATGATGATCCTCTTCCTGTGCTAGATATAAGAACAACTCATCCAAAGGAGGGGAGGAAGTGGATCCTTCCCAAGGATTAGCACATCAATAGGTTCATATTCAAGATTTAGACTAGCCAATAGTTCAAAAATACGAGTCTCCTCTACTTCTTGATTATATAATGCTATATCTTCGGCACACTGAGCTGTAAAACTCTTATCGAAATCAATCTCTTCCCACACGCCACAAAGAGTTGAGTAATATGATGTCAAATACTGATCACCCTATCTCAACTGTGATACTTTCTCGTGGAGATTGATGCTGCCATTGAAGACTAAGTGGGACCCACACGTGACTTGGTGGGGTCCACACATGACAACACATGGAGGATTCCATTTGCTATAGCAAACAGTCTTTAGTTTAGTATTAGAATCCTTTATTTCCTTTATTTTATTGTTTTATTTAATATTTTATGTTTTATTAGGGTTAAGGACATGAGAAACATTTTAATTTTTGTTTTTGGGTCTTTCTATCAAAGTTGAATAACTTGGACATTAAATGGTCAACACCTCTAGGGAAGGCCACGATATAGTCTCTTTTCATTTTTGGAAACTTCTTTCTTTTAGGGTTTTTGAGTCTATATAGGGTGTTGATTGGCATGTATTGATTTTTAATGATGAAGTAAAGAAATTTAAAAAAGAAAGAGGCCACGGCTGAGTTCTCTTCTTCTTCAACCAGCGACTGGTTGAACTCCATGGAATCCAGCTTGGTGAGACTCCAATGATCCAAGGTTTAAGGTGAGACTCCTTAACCAGTTCTTCATTCCTTTTGTCTTCTTATTCTTCTTCTGCTCCTTAATCTTCTTCTTTTTCTTTCTTCTTTGCCAATGAAGAAACCTTAACATCCTACCAATAACCATTCTTGCTGGTTTCTTGAAAGCCATAGGTCTACAACCAAGATCTTAGCTTTCCCTTGGCTGTTTCCTCTACTAGAATACCTGAGAACCAAGTTTAGAACCCAGCAGCATCATTACCTACCAGTCCCATTCTGTTTGGTCTTTTAAATCCAAACCCCTTCCTCTTTAATCCCTGCGACAGTCACAAACATCCCCTTTGACCTGTTTTAAAGCCACGGTTTTAAACCCCATTAATAGGATGATCAAGTGTAGTTATAGGCCTCTGATTTGTGAACTTCTTTTGCTGTTATATCTGAGCTCTAGTAATTCTGCAAAGTAGTCCTGAGCCCAGAACAGTAGCTACCATCTTCCTTTTTTTCTCTGAACTCCCAGCACATGAACTCCTGATTGTCTACCTGATCCCCCCCCCCCTTTTTTTTCTTGGTCTGGATCCTTCTGATCTCTTCCCTTATAGTCAGAGTAGAACATTCTATGATCCCTAAATCCAAACTCTTATTCAAGACCTTTTTAACCCCTCCTTCACAGTCCCCTAACAGTACTGTTATCATTGTAATCTTGCCCTGTTTTTCCCTCATTTAGCACACTGTTAACAGCCTTAGTACTCTTCCTGGTCCCTGTTGACTCCCACTCTAAACATTGAACTACGGCAAATCTGAAATCAGTCTTTATAGTGTAATCAAATGCCTGATTTCTGAATTTATTGAGGGCCACTCACAGTTACTTTGCAAACAGCAATCTTTAGAGCTAAGAGTACTCTCGGGTCTCAGAGTAGCCTATTGTAGACTCTGTTTTCAATAGTTTTATACTAAAACAGAAGCTTTATAACCTTTTGGCTGCTGAGTACCTTTATTTAGGAACCAGCTATAATTTCCCTATTCTGATGGTTACCTAGTGATGCTGTTTTCCTGAGTTTAAAGGTTCTTTATTGAGTTGTTTTCCTTAGAGGGAATCTTGGCTAGTATCTTTGTAGGCCCTTAACCCACAGGAGAGCAGCCACTCCTAGGTTATCCTGCATCAATTTTGGTATCAGAGCCAGGTTGCCAGCTGATCTCTACCCAGTTGGGATCTTTTGAGTCATTGGAAAGTTATTAATTCAGCCAGGTTCCAACTGGTCCTTACCCAGTTGAGTTCCTATAAACCCTGGAATTCGGAAAGCCAAAAGATAGGACATTAAAAGGATTATCTTGAGGTTTTGGAAAGGATCCCAAACCCTGAAATTTCTGAAAACCTTGGAATTTGGGAAGTTTTATTCCATACTTATTTTACCATGAGTTTTTGGAATCCACCTCTCTAGGAGCATATCAAAGGCGGATTAAATATTGATCCGAAGAGTCTCTTAGAGCTGAACTAAATGAGGTACAGATTTATATATCTGACATAGAGTGGAATAGGAGGCAAGGAGACAGTTATGATCCAAGAGAATTATTTTTTCTCAAGGACAAGCAACATCGTCTCTATATTCAGATTTAGATTATTGAGTATGAACAGATCTATGTGGTTAATATTGAGAAGAGATAGTCTAAAGACATAATTGTGCTTGAAATTGGTAATGGGACCAAGAATGAAGTCAAAGAACTTCAAGAATTAGCTTTGTTCGAGTCCAAGAAGCATGCTGAGGAAGCCAAGCCTACAAATAGAGCAGAAGATGAGAGTCTTAATGTGGGAGATAATGATCAGATCAGTGCAGATACTTCGGGTATGATAGATGAGCCAGTGGATGTGACAGATACATGTGATGTTGCTGCCTTAGTTCCAGACCAGTCCGAAATTACTGATCCAGACTTTGAAAAGCCAAAGTTGAAGACATATCCCAGTCCGACGTAGAACCACAGCCCCTTGTAGTAGCACTAATACCTGATGAACCAGAGACCACAGACATGAACCAGCCCCTTGCAGTGCTTGCACCGTTTCATAACTTGAGATGATTCCAGAGGTAGTGTTTGAGGAGGTTTACTATGAGGATTTTCTACTGCTTTAAAAGATTTACTGTGAGGTATTTCCACTATTAGACGTTTGCATGATGAGAGGTCCACATCAGAGATTGCTTTCAGAAGGATATGGTTTGTGGTTATTCAGTTCAAGATTGTCAATGTTGCTGATCATTTCCTTCTACAAACTCGAGGACATGTTTTTCGAACCAAGGGAGTTTGATGCGAACATTGAAGACCAAGTGGGAACCACATGTTGCTTAGTGGGGGCCACAAATGGACAACCATAGGGAACCACTTGACCACATCACAATGAGTTTTGTAATTGTTATTACAGTCCTTAGTAGTCTTAATATTATGTTCTTACTAAGTATTTTTCTGTTTCAAGTAGAGTAGGATATAGTAGGGATTAGTATTAATGATATGGGGGTATTTTTAGAATTGATCTTTGTAATAGGTTTTAGAAGGGGGAAAGAGGTATATCAACAATTTTGGGTTTTGGAAAGAGGCACAATGGGGAAGGTTTTTGGAAGGTGGAGTGGGTTATAAAACTGGGATTCTCTTGTAATTGAAGGCAATGATCAAATACAAGTTTTTTTTTTGAAGTTCTTGAAGCAATTGGCTGAAGGAAAAGAACCTGTGACTCGTTCATTTACCACATGAGACTCTAAGTCATGAGGTAAGCGTAAGACTCCTTAAACCACTTCTTTTTCTTCTTCTTCTCCGTTCGTCTTTTTTATTTGTTGTCTTTTGTGTGTAGTGTGGATTCAAGTCTAAAACCTGAATGCTTGAACTCTAATCATTCAGCTTGCTGATTTCTGTTTTCTCATAATTTTTTGGGTAATCTATACCCAGACATAGGACTCTCTGCAAACCAAGCTATAGTTTTCCTTTGACCTACTGTTGCTCTCTTAAGGATATCTTCTGTAGAACTGTGTGAACCAGATAAAGCCTACGGCTACTCCAGAATACTTCATAAACTGTAGCAGACCTCTTCTTCAACTCCTGCAGATCCTCCTCTACAATGCCTTAGCAACCTCAAGCTAAGAGCTGACCAGCAGACTTGTATCCAGGTCCTACACCTCTCAGCCAACCCGGATATTGCTCTACTAACCTCCACAGCCACTATTTACACAACCTTATACCTGCAGTCACCACAACAAACCTTTCCTCATCAAAACCCTACTTTACCATTACTTCAAACCCTTGGTAAACCCACTGGTATATCTTTTTTTTATTATCCATACCCTGTGATAACCCTGTAACCAATCCCAAACAGCCAATTATTTTCAATTTCATAGAGTTAATAGACTGTTTATTGGGCTTCTATCCTCTGATTGCTTAATCCGAATCATATCCTTTGAATTCTTGGCTTTGGGTGCTGTTAGTATCTCTATAAATTGTTGTTAAACCCTCCATAACAGAATGGCTACCATGTGTTTGATAGAAGACCTAAGAGGTAACCCTGTCCTAGTAATTATTGTCGGGTATTGCTACATTTTCCTTTGAGAACTACTATTATTATTTGGGTACTGCTGGGTGCTTTATACTGGCAGGTATTGCTTCCATACCTAAACACCTACCACCTGGTTGAATAATATCCTAAGTGAACATCTGTCTATTATTCTGCCCATAACCCGCAGGTTAGTAGCCATCTCTAGGCTGTCCTGCATCAATTTTGGTATCAGAGATAGGTTACCAGCTGATGTCTACCCAATTGGGTTCCTTCAAATTTGTATGAATTAATGTTCACCAGGTACCAGTTGGTCCCATTCCACCTAGTTCCTAAGGATCATCTTGTGAGGAAGATTGGACCCTACAAATCCTAAAATTTTAGAGTTGTTGATATTCTTTTCTATTTTGGAACCTTTCCTAGTTTTGGGCCAAACCCTAAAATTTCAAAAAATGTCCAAACCCTGGAATTGGGAGAGTTTCACTTCACGTTTATCTACCATGAGTTGTGATGAGATACCGAGGTTGGAAGGATATAAGATTTGGCTGAAGATTTGTTTCAAGAAAACTGCTCAGAATGAATTGCAGAAGGTATTAACTGACATTTCATAATAGAGTGGGAAGTGAGACATGGGAAAAAATATGATCCAGAAGAGCTCTGCATTCTCAGAAACAAGCACCACCTTTTATATAGGAGGTTTAAAGAGATTATTTGAGAGCATATGAAGCGTGCATTGGATGCCTGCAGCAATGCCTTTCGAGAAAGTCATGGAGGAAGATTTAAACAAATTTCAAACAATCAATGCAAAATCCAAACAAGATAAGCAAAATATGAATGAAGTGAGTACGGATTCTGAGCTTAGTCTTTTACAGCCCGATGCTGACACATTGTGTAACAACCCGTAGCCAATTTAGGTAAGTTTAAGAGACCTGAACCCGACACCAAGTGTCTATTTATGAAACATTTATGACCTAACTATGGCCCACATTAACGAACACATTAGAACCCATTTGGAAGCCCTAACATGAGCACTAAAGGGTTCTTAGATCTTAGCAAGAGATTGAGCCCAAGAAGAAACCCAATGAGCCAAAAATTATGAAGTTGGGCATATTCAAGCACTCGAAGGAGACAGTAGAGCACTTGAAGGTGTTCAAACACTTGAAAGGGGCATTGGAGCGTTCAAATCTGCTCAGACAGGAAAACACCAGAGCTCAAATTTTTCGAGCACTTGGAAAGGGGTATTCAAGCGCTAGAACCAGGCAATTTGAGCGCACGAATAAGGATTTTGGAGCATAGAATTGAAAAAGAAAATTACGAAATTTGTCACTTCTGATGTTAGGATTTGTGAAAAACGAGACTTAAACTCCTTTTTGCCTCATTTAGACCTGTGAACATTAGAGAAAAGCTTAGAGAGATAAACAAAAGAGCAAACTGGGAAAGGAGAAGAGGACTTCTCCAAGAAACAAGGTAAGCTCAAAAACTTTGGCTTTAGTATGGTAGTTGCTTAGCTCCAGTTTTTCATTAAAAAATTATGTAGATTCATGGAATTTGATTTTGTTTCTTGGTTAATCTCAGAGAAAATAGAGAGTTCAAAAAAAGCCTTTAGTAAGTTAATATACTTAATATGCACCTCTTCCTCTTCTACATTTTTAGTTCTCTTGATTATGAGCTTTGATTGGAAAGATCCATCATTTATATTATTTATGAATTTTTAATATAGTAAGTAGATATGCAATCTATATGTTTTTCTTTATTAGGTTCATAGAACTTTGATGATTCTATCTAAGATTTGAATAGAACTTTAATGATTTCATCTATCATTTATTGAGTTGTAAGTAAATATACATGATATGCACTCTCTCCTACTCTTAGGTTCATAGAAATGTGATCTTTACTCTATGCTTTGAAGATTTGTAGTTTGTTTTCCAAGTGATTGATGTTTGGATCCTAGTTGCATTAACTTAAGCTTGATTGGAATGTTCTATTCCTTATCTTTATGAGTTTTTGAAAAGTGATTCTAATTTCAGGTGGTTAATGCCTTGTTTGGAACGTTTGATGATCTCTACTCTAAGATGGGATGTATTATTGTAGGACTCTCATAGCAATGGGATTGAAATGAAGATTTCATGTGATGTTAACACCACTTTACCTCCCTTCAATAAAAGACTACATTTCTAGCCCGCAAGCCTTTTTTGAATACGAGAGACCACCGGGTTCCAAGTAGCAATACTTTTGTAAGCAGCTCCCAATGGAAGGCCAAGGTAGGTAGGTGGGAAGATGCCCCACAGAACACCCCAAGCAAACCGCCAATCTATCAATCTAGATCACATTCCCTACCCCATACAACTCTTATGCAAATTCACCTTAAGCCCAGAAACAACTTCAAAACATCTTACCACACACCTTAAGTATGTACCCTGTTCCTCGGAGTCCTTACACATAATCAATGAGTCATCCGCAAACTGGAGATGAGGTTTGTTCATCGGAGTCCTTACACATAATCAATGAGTCATCCGCAAACTGGAGATGAGAAACCATTAACCCATTTCTTTCACCATAAAACCTTCCAGTAAGCCTCCAGCAAAAGCTTTTGAAATCAAGGCCCCAAATGCTTCAGCTACAACCAAGAAAAGAAAGGGGGAGAGGGGATCACCCTGCCGAAGGCCTCTAGAGCTATGGAAAAACTCAACCAGAGAACCATTAAGCAAGATCGAAAAAGAGGCCGTCCCATAGCATTTTCTCATCCACCTTCTCCACTTATTACCAAACCCCAAACATCTGAGCATGTAATCAAGAAATTTCCAATTTACTCTGTCATAAGCCTTCTCCATGTCGAGTTTGCAACTCAGGTTATAAGAATGAAATTAGTAATGTGTGCAACTCAGGTTATAAGAATAGAGCATATAAAATTCAGATTTGAAATTCTTTATGCTAATATTATGAAATCACATTCAAATTTTAGAGATTAACATTCATTCAAGTAGAGACCCAAAGTGTATACAGACACACTTCAAAAGATGATTGACTATATGTATATGTAGAGCTGTAAGACTTGCAAGTGTGCTGTTTACAGTCTCAGGCAGCAACTATATAACCATGGGATAGGAATATTGAGTAATGGAAGACAGGCTGTTATGGTGGAACTAACTTAGGATATTATCAAAGTAACAAAAGGGACTGTAGGGGTGGTGAAGATGTCACACAGACATAAAGTGGGGACTGGTCTTCATGTTTTGACAAAGAGTAGAGGAGTTAGTGCTATAACAGTATACTTGTGAAGACTTGTACAGCAGCAAGTAATTGAGTAATCAGCCTCTAAGGCACTGAGATCCAATCAATCAATCAGCAGCAAGTAGCATCATGGAACCCACTTCAGCACACACTTATGCATTAATTCAAACACCTAGTAAGCATATCAAATCCACACAAACGTGTGTACCCAAATAATGGGCTGGGTGTTTATTTTTAAAATCCAAGCAAAGAATCCCTTCCAAGGTGATTTTATGGGTAAGATAGATAAGGGTATTGATTAGATGGCATAGGTCAATAAGAAGGCTATTCTTTAAGCAGTTGAGTGTATAAGGTTGGGATTTATTTAAGAAAACATCAAAAAACCCATGGAAAGAACCTGGCCACAGGAATGTATATGATGGATTTTGGGTTTTTTTTAATATAAAAACTGTAGGAAGGACTTTTTTATAACAGATGCATGGTAGATGGGTTATTGGAGATGGGAGTTTTAGTGGAAAACCAATGAAAAAAATAAAATAAATAAAAAAGAAAATGATGGGTATGTATGGCCAAGTGGTTAATAGATATGGGTTATGGTTTTGAGGATGGTGATTAGGGTTTGAATGTGGGAGCTTAGGTTTGATATCAAAAGGGAGCAAGGGACTGGTTTAGAAAGGTCGCAGATTGCTTAGGAAGGTGTCCACAAGGTGGGTTAATGAAGATGGAACAAAAGGGATGATGAGATTGAATTTTCTGGGTATGGGCAGCAAGTTTAATGGAGGAAAAACAAATAAAATTAAAGAAGTAGAAGATGCAAGAAGAATATGGAGTAGAGTGATGCTAGTGAGAAATCCCCAACTCACCTCCTTCGAAATCCCCAACCAAGGCTTCAAGTTAGCATAAAAACTTGAAAGAAGACACAACCAGTTGTGTGCGGCAAAGAGAGCTAATAAAATCAAATAAACTTCATGGGTTTTTGTTAAAGAAGAGGGCTTCTTTTAAAGCCCACGACATGATAGGGTTTTCCCCCCTTTTAACATCAAAAATAGCAAGCAAAAGAAAATAAATAAATAACTCAAATTTGGTCCCCCTCTTTGGAGTGGTTGGCCGGCCCCTAACACTATACCCCTTTAGTAATTTGGTCATAACTTTCCCACAAGAGAACCCCAAAACCTGATTCAAGATTTGTGAAGATTCCTTAAGTTCAAAGAATTTAGGGATATGGATGTTTCCAGTTTATTTAGGGATATTTTATTTGAGTTTATTTTATGTTAGGGTCATTTCTAGAAAGTTGATTTATTTAATTTAGGTTGTGTTCTTTTATAACCAGGCCCTAAAGGCCTTGGAAAGGAATATTTTAAAATTTTAGGGAAGTATTAAGGTTTATGTAATGAGGCTTTAACAGCCAAGGGTCTAACTGCAAATTTGGAGTTTAATTATGATTCGTAGTTAGATTAGGAGTCTAAGTGGTTTAAGTTTATAAATAGATAGATCTTTAGGTTGTAATTCATTTTTTTTTAATAATAAATTAAAGATTTGGAGTTTAACATGTGGTGACTCTAAGGGTGGAAATCGTGGACTCCCCTTCTCTCTCCTCCTCCACGTGAGTTGAGATAAGTCTTCTCCCTCATTAACTTCTCCATCTTTCTCCCATCTTCTTCTCTTCTTCTTGATCTCTTTCCCTAAATTCTTGCTGATTTTTATTCTTATCCAATGTTTTTGCAATATTTAATTCAAGATTCAGCTTTCTTGATAGTTGAATGGGTGTGTGATGCGTGATTTTCAAGGTCAAATTATTAGAGTTAAGAGGGGCTTATTGGGGTGAGTGATGCTATTCATGCCGAGACCATGGGCTTGTTGGAAGGTTTGAAGCTTGCGAGAGATTAAGGGGTTAGAGATTGTATTATAGAGGGGGACTCCTTGACAGTCATCTCTTGGGGAAAGGGGGACAATTGTGGCTCATGGAGACTGCATCATTACATTGTTGAAATTAAGTCTATCATCAAGGACTTGGATGTCGAGTTACATTACGTTCCAAGGAACCAAAACTCCTTAACCAATAAAATTGCTAAGTGGAGTGTTGGGCAACCTTCTATGTTTGAAGGGAATTTTTTATTGGAGTGTTGATGTAGTTTGCCTTTGTTTTTTGTGTTGTTCTTGTAGCAAGCTGGCTGCTTTGTATGTTTTTTCCTTTTTTCCTTCTCTTATTATATGTATTCTTTGTTATTCATTAAAAAAAAAATTGTTGTAGAATAATTCCAAGACCCTCAAATAAATTAAAATAAAGGATGCGGAAGCCAATAAATTAATAATAGAGTTCAGAAACAAACAAGTGGCCACGAAAATTTAAGAATTAGAAAATAAAATCATAAAAGGAAGGTTAAGATGCGAAAGAACATAAAAAGATAAAAAAAAAAAAGAAGAAAATACCCAAAAAGGGTATTTTTATAATTTTGGACCAAAAAATCCAAAATTACCAAAATACCCCTCTGACACATCATAAAATTCTAAAATTTTATGGCTGCTTCTGACATGTTCTAGGGTTCTACAATTAAAATTTCATAAAATTCCGATAAGATTTGATGGGCCAAATTAAGGAATTTCATAAAGAATAAAGGTTCTTTAAAGGAGGTTTCAAGATAAGGAAGACAAAGAAAAAGAAGAAAGAAGAATAATGACAGATAGAATGAAAAGAGAATAGTATAGAAAGAAATAGAAACTTAGGAAAAAACTAAGAGATATACCTTGAAGGAAAGAAGGAGCTTGCAGCTACACCTATGAAAGAAGAAGAGAGAAGGGAGCCATGAGTGGCACCAACCTTTAGAGAAAGAGAACATGGCTACAGTCATACCTTGGGAATACCCAAATCTTCAAAACTTGATTATTCTTCACTACAAAATTATGAGGGAGGGGTTGTCTTTAAGTAGGCTTATAACCTTAAACAATTAGAACTTACTAAAATTAAAAACTTCCTAAAAATCCTAAACTTGCTACTTGCTATCCAATTTTTCTAAAACATAAAAACTTTCTAAAAACTTTACTAAAAATTAAAACTACTAAAACTTTTTTTTAAAAAAACACAATTTCGGTTTTTATGGACACCCCCTTAATAATTTGGTCATTACTTTCCCAAATCACCTCAAATG
>JAOXJP010290665.1:0-18870 GCA_025762735.1 Platanus orientalis | reverse complement strand
ATGACGGAGCCCCGTGGTCTATGATAAATTCACAGAAAAGCAATTTACTTAATTAAAAGAATTTCCGTTGCATATTGATTAAAAGAAAATTAAGTAAATTAAATTAGGGGCTGAATAATTTATTTAAAAAGAATAATTTATTTAAAATAAATTTTAAATATTTTATAAATATCCTATTCAACCCCCCCTCTAGGATCTATTTCGGGAATTTCAAATTTTTGCCTGTCTTTTTTTGCTACATGACAACTCAATCAAGATATTTATGCATGTTTGTGAAAAGTTTGTTTGAGCTAATCTTTTCCCACTTTTGTAATGTTGTGTGATGATGAAAACCATTAAAATTGAAGGAAGAATTTTGGAATACAAATATAAAACCAACCATGTTTTGATAGAAAAAAAAATGTTGGATAATCAAGAAAGAAAATGTATATAGAATAAGTGTAGTTAAGATAAGGTTGTTGAGATGGATGAGAATCAATAATAATAATAATAATAATAATAGAACTAGAAAGTTGTGCATTCACATAATCTAAAGGATGACATCAAAAGATGATAAGATGAGAGAAGGTTGAATTAGATGATTTGGTCATGTGTGACGAAGACAAATAGATGTACTAGTGACAGAGTAAGATAGAATAAGTTGAATGCATTAAAAGAAAGAGGTATGCCAAAATTAACTTGGGAAGTAGCAAAAAATGACATGAATGATCATAATTTAACAACAGATATGACACTTGATAGAGTGAGGACCAAGATTCATGTAGTCATGTAGTCACCCGCCAAGTAGCTAGGGTAAGGCTTTGTTACTGAGTGTTAGCAAGGAGAATGATTCTGTGTTGACACAGACCTCTGTAGACATGCCATTGATTGCCACACGATTTTTTTTGGATTTACCCTCTTTTTGAACACCTACTTTTTCATCTGAACACTTTTTGGACGTTTTTAATCCTAAACACAACCCGTATCATCTTACAAATCACCATAAACACTACAACACTTTCTCATCACAGAACATTTTCTTCCGTATTAGTAAATATTTATAGAGTTGTCTGATCGACCCCACTTCGAAGAGTTGAACCAGATTGAGCCCTAGACCATGGATTAATCCTTGTAACAATTGTAAACATTAATTTTGTAGCCCATCGATCTCATATGACAAGGAGGAATCAGTCGATATTTTCAAATTTTCAATATGAGTACCAGCAGCGCCATTAGATTTGGGAATGATGATCTCGTCCTAGCTATATGACCTTAGTATTACTTAATTGAACAGCTTGCTTCCATGTGTTATTATGCTAATATATATATATATATATGGGAATGCTATCATGGATAGCAATGAGAGCATGATAGCAGCGTACTCAAGTTTATTTGGACTTAAACTGTCCATACTAATTTTTGTAATTCCAAGTTTTCCTCCATCTTATTCTGTTATTCCCAACAAACAAAGGATGATCGAAATAGCAACACCATAAGTAACCAAACCGACACCATAAAGGAGTTAGATGCAGAGGACCGCATCCTCAATCGATTTGGATTCCCAATCAAACAGGTGGGCTATTGCTTGCCGACACGAATACATTTTCGGTTCAAATTCCTTTTCCAGGCCGTCAGGAGAGGGAAACCGCTCTTAAAAGGCGGAAAGGAAGGATTGAGAAGCGGTCCAATCCATTGCCATTATGTTTATCATTGGACACTAGAATGCACCTTGATCATTGATAGGACTGAAACCGGCGCACATTCGGGGTCCTCAACCAGGACCAAGATCCTAAGCCTCGACATGATTAACCCCAACACCCTTGTGTCAACATTTCCTGAAGCTACTAAAGACCCCCGAGAACATGTTTTCCTGAGGGTACGGATCCAATATCCTCCGAAGCTACCGAGATTCCTGAGAACACGAAGGTACCAAATCGATGTATCCCGAAACCATCGAGAGGTATCTCCTGAGGTTATCACGACCCTTGGGACGTACTCGCTAACGTGTCTGATCCAGCTCTATTCGAGGTCTTCATATCAAGAAGAAAGACACACGTCGTTCAAGTCAAACAAGGAAACTGGTAACATCCCTTACTTGGACAAGAAAGTCAACTCATATCCAGCTAACCCTAACCATAATAGCTCCCATAATCACGCCCACTAGCGCCGCCTGGGCATAGGGGCGTTAAACTAGAATCCAAGAACTATGTCGGAGGATAAAACTATAAAATGAGTTGGTTGCAGTAAGGAAAGGTATGAACAATTCTCTCTCATAATTGCATACTATTTCTTCTTCGAAGTCTCTAACTTGATCGTCGGAGTGTAACCGGCAGGTTACCGGTTGGAACCATTCTTCTGCTTATCTTTGCAAGTCCACAAGATCACTTAAAACCTTGCACCCATCTAGTTGATCCTAAGTGCCAAATTCAGGCATCATCAGTTGGTGTCATATGTGGGAATCATAGTCAAAATGTCTCATTTAGACTAAGGGTGTATGGTGGAGACCAAATCCATGGACGCACAAAGGAATAACCAGAGGAACATGACTGTACACAACGAGAAGAACAATCAGACTAAGAACAAAGTAGACAGACCCGACCTTGAGCGACGAATGCGAGACCTCACCAAGGTCGTTGAGGAGGTTTCTCAACAGAATCAACAACTCTTGCAAAGGATTATTAATCGAGAAGAAAGAGAGGGCCACAAACGACTACAGAATAAAAATCCCACCTCATCGGGAAGCAAGAACGAGGAACAAATAGGGGAAACAGAATCCCGTCAATCAGGAAGACATCACGATGAGGATCACCTTCACCAGAGTCGTGTATAAGGGAGCAATCCAAGTAACCCACTAATGAATGAACGGCTCAAAGAAGTACAGAATCAACTAGAAGATGTCATGCGGACGATGAAGGGGAAGAAACCATCGACCGTCGAGGACTTGGTTCAAATGACTGAACTTCCTTTCTTAATCTAAGTAATGAAGTGCCCGCTTCCTCACAAGTTTCGTGCCCCTTAGATGGAAGCATTCGAAGGGACGAGAGATCCCCTCAATCACCTAGAGACATACAAGACATTAATGCACCTCTAGGCCTTCTCGAACGAAATCATGTGTCGAGCCTTCCCGTTGACCCTCGAAGGCCCTACCGGTGCATGGTTCGAGAGGTTGAAACCAGGGTCCATTGACAGCTTTCTAGACCTCAATAAGCGGTATGTTGGCCATGTCATAAGCCCATGGAGTTGTCGAAAGCCTGTGACTTACCTCTTGAACATCAGATAGGAACGAGAGGAATCCCTGAGGAACTATATCACCCGGTTCAACAAAGAAGCCTTGCAGGTGGACGACACCGACGATAAAGTGATCCTAACCGCCTTAATGGGAGGATTGCAACCATCCAAGTTCCTGTTCTCTTTATCGAAGTCTCCACCAAATACCCTGGAGGAGTTGATGGTGAAGGCATAAAAACATATGAACGT
This sequence comes from Platanus orientalis, assembly GCA_025762735.1. Taxonomy (NCBI): domain Eukaryota; kingdom Viridiplantae; phylum Streptophyta; class Magnoliopsida; order Proteales; family Platanaceae; genus Platanus; species Platanus orientalis. Next base: position 15,414 of record JAOXJP010290665.1, on the reverse strand, counting down.
AGAGGAGACGATGTCTGCACGAAGAGGTGAAGGAGGATCGGAGAAGAGGAGAAGGACAGACAGGTCATCCGATTTCACCCAAGGCGACCAGCCCTATATGCCCGAATCGAAGGCATGAAAACTTAAATCTTGGTTCCCCAATTACACCCTTCTAAACACAGTTCCAGAACACGTTCTAATGGAGATCAGGGACAACCCTACCCTTAAATGACTCCAGAAGCTGAAGGCCCCTCCGGCATAGAGGGCAAAAGGGAAGTACTACCGCTTTCATAGAGACCATGGTCATGACATAAATGATTGTTTCGATCTAAAGGAACAAATTGAGGAATTGATATCTATACGGGAAAGGTTAAGGAGATTTATGACGGATCCGAAAGCGGACGTAACCAGGGAAACACCTCGTCAACCCACAACCAAGGAGAAGGAACGGATCCCTCCCTTAGGCAAAATCTAAGTGATAGCTGGGGGATCCGCCAAGAGAGGAGAGTTCGCTTCTGCAAGGAAATCCCATACGCAAAAATACAAGCAGATGGAGGGGAAGGATATCTATACAACTGGAAGGTTGGCAAAACTAGCTCGAAGACCCAACCCCTTAATCACCTTCTCTAAAGAGGATTCTGTATACCTATAACACCCACATGATGATCCCCTCGTCGTAACAGTTATGATTGTCGGGTATAGGACAAGGAGAGTATTGATAGACAACGGTAGTTCCACGGATATCTTGTACCTTCTGGCCTTTAAGCAGATGAAGATCCCAAAGGACAAACTTCAGCCCATAGGGGCACCCCCAGTCAGTTTCACAAAGGATAAAATCTTTCCATTGGGCTCCATAGCCCTATCGGTCATGACTGGACTCGAAGAACAACAAATTACCAATAAGGTAATTTCCTTGTAGTCAACTGCCCATCAGCATACAACGTGATACTGGAAAGACCTTCCTTGAATCAAATGAGAGCAGTAACTTCTACTTACCACCTGATGATGAAGTTCCCTATTGAACATGGAATTGGGATAGTTAAGGGCGACCAGGCTACGACAAAGGAATGCTACAGTGCCTCTCTTTCAGAGAGAATACCGAAGGAGGCAATGATGATCAACAAAGAGAAAAGGAAGAAAATTAGATAGACTGTAGAACCTACAAAAGATCTCTTGGAAGTCCCGTTGGATAGTCAGTCGCCTGACCAGAAAGTCCATATAGGAAGCCTCCTCGGGCCAGATCAAAGAGAGAGGCTGATCAAACTGTTATCCCAGCATCTAGACGTCTTCACCTGGACACACCAAGACATGCCCAACATTGATCCCGAGGTCATGGTTCACAAGTTGAACATTTGCAAAGCTACAAAACCAGTAAGACAGAAGAGAAGAAATTTTGCCGCAGACCGAAATAAGGCAGTTACAGAAGAAGTAGACAAACTCTTGGAGGCTGAATTAATAAGGGAGGTTCATTACCCATAATGGCTATCAAATGTGGTGCTAGTCAAGAAAGCAAATGGGAAATGGAGAGTATGTGTCAATTTTACAGATGTGAACAAAGTCTGTCTGAATGATAGTTTTCCTTTACCGAGAATAGACACATTGGTAGATTCTACCTTTGGGCATGGGTCTCTCAGCTTCATGGACGCCTTCTCCATGTACAATCAAATTTGGATGTTCGGGCCTGATCAAGAAAAAACTTCATTCATCACAGACAAAGGATTGTATTGCTATCGGGTAATGTCATTCGGGTTGAAGAATGCAAGCGCCACATACTAGAGGTTAGTTAATACTATGTTCAAAAATCAGATAGGGAGAAACATAGAGATATATGTTGATGACATGCTGGTCAAAATCTTGAAGTTGGATCTCCACTTTGGAGACCTTGAAGAAACCTTTGACACCTTAAGGAAGTTCAAGATGAGGCTGAATCCAGCGAAATATGCTTTTGGAGTGTCGGCGGGAAAATTCTTAGGTTTTATGGTCTCGTAGAGGGGAATCGAAGTGAATCCCAAGAAGGTGGAGGCCATCTTGAAAATGGGACCACCTCATAACACAAAGGAAGTCTAGAAACTTGTAGGATGAGTAGCGGCACTAAACAGGTTTATATCACGGTCAACAGATAAGTGTCTTCCTTTTTTTCAGCTCCTTGAAAAGTGTTCGAATGAACTCCTGAATGTGAAGAGGCATTTCAAAAATTGAAGGGACATCTGGCTAGTTTGCCCCTGTTATGTAGAACTAAGCCTAATGACTCCCTGCTTTGAATGTCACTGTCTCGGACTCCACCGTGAGCTCAGTTTTGATAAAAGAAGGAAGCAAACAACGTTCAGTGTACTACGTTAGTAGGGCACTGACTAGGGTAGGGAAGAATTATCCAAAGATCGAAAAGGTAGCCTTCACAGTAGTAACCACAGCTAGGAAGTTACACCCGTATTTCCAAGCTCATGTGGTTACGGTACTCACCGACCAACCCCTAAAGTATGCCCTATAACAACAAGTACCTTGGGCAGACTGATAAAATGGGCAGTCTAGTTAGGAGAATTTGATATTGAATACAAACCGAGGGGCGGTGAAGGACCAAGCAGTTGCCGACTTCGTAGCTTAGTTAACACCATCCATTGACGCCAAGAAACTGGAGGAAACAACCCTCGCTAAAGGCAATGGCTGGCTACTAAATGTCGACGGGTCCTCAATAGGCAATGCAAGTGGAGCCAGGATCATAATGACTTCTCCTGCAGGCAAAGAATTAGAGTATGCCATCAGGTTCGAGTTTAAAGAAACAAACAATGAAGTAAAATATAAAGCATTAGTCAATGAGGTTGAGATAGCCCACAAACTCGGAGCCAGAAAGGTAAGTGTCATGAGCGATTCCAAACTGATAGTGGACCAAGTCCTCGGAGAATATGAGGCAAGGGAGAAAAGGATGGCAGAATACCTGTGGGTGATGCAAGCGTGGATGACCATGTTTGATGTGTTCGTTATTGAACATGTTTCACAGGAGTAGAATGATTGAGCCGATAGATTGGCTCGACTAGCCTCAGCCCTCGAGGATGATGAGGATGTGATGATTGAGTATCTGACAACGCTGAGTATTGTTGTCTCTGAAGCAAAATCAGTGGGAGTCACAGAAGAAGTTCCAACATGGATGGACGTAATAAGGGCATTCCTAGAAGAAAGTAACCTGCTTGATGATCGCATAGAAGCTAGGAGGCTCAAATTATGAGCCTCACGGTATGTGATACTAGATGGAGTCCTGTACAAAAGAAGCCTCACGCTACCCTACCTAAGGTGCTTAAGCCGAACCAAGTCAAAACTAACGATGATAGAGATTCACGAGGGAATCTATAGGAACCACTTAGGGGGCAGGTCGATGGTCCATCGGCTTGTCAAAGCTGGCTACTACTGGCCAACCATGCCATCCGACTTAGTACACTTTGCTCGGAAGTGTGACCAATGCTAGAGATTTACGAATAAGCCTCTCTAACTTGCAGAAGAACTAATGTCGATTCCTAGTTTGTGGCCATTTGTACAATGGGGAATAGATATAGTCCGGCCACTCTCGAAAGAGAAGAGACAACTTAGGTTCATTATCATGGCAATTGACTACTTCACCAAGTGGGTCGAAGCAGAAGCTGTAGCCAAGATCACTAAGACTAATGTCAGGAACTTCATATGGAAGGCTATAGTGTGTTGCTTTGACATCCTAGAGGTCCTGATCTCGGATAATGGTAAGCAGTTTGACAACCCTCGTTTCAAGGAGTTTTGTTTGAATCTTGGGATAATAAGTCATTTTTCTTTCCCATGCCAGCCACAAGATAAATGACAAGTCAAGGTCACTAACCAAACTCTCCTCAACATAATAAAGACACGATTAAAGGCACACAAAGGAAATTGGACTGATGAGTTGCTAGGAACTTTATGGGCATACCAAACAACAGTCAGGACCCCCACAGGTGAAACTCCTTTCCTACTGGCATTCGGGTCAGAGGCAGTGACCCCGGTAGAATTAATCCTGCCAATGTACCAAGTATCTAGAGTAGATAAGAACAGGAATGAGGAGAATCTCTGCCTGAATTTAGACATGCTGGAAGAAAGAAGACAAGCGGCTGCCTCTTGAATGACGATCTATCAGAATGCCATGTCTCGATACTACAATAAAAAGGTCAAGGAGAGAAAATTTAGAGTTGGAGATCTCGTCCTAAGAGAGATTACACTCGCTACCAAGAACCCAATGGATGGAAAGCTTGGACCAAACTGGAAGGGACTGTTAGGATTCGTCAAGTTCAACAGGCCCAGATCATATCATCTAGAGAACCTGGACGGCAAGCCACTGCCCCGACCTTTGAATGCAGAACACCTAAGGAAGTACTATCCCTAAAGAAGTTGTAACTCTACATCAATAAATAAAGGCACCTTCCCGGGAGCAATTGAATTCAACTTGGAAACGTATTTATTCGACCAACCCCATGAGGCTGAGAGTCATATGATGACTTAGTTTATTCGACTGGCCCTATGAGGCTGAGAGTCACTCAATGACTTAGTTTATTTGACTGGTCCTATAAGACCGAGAGTCACTCGGTGACTTAGTTTATTCGACTAGCCCCATGAGGCCAAGAGTCATATAATGACTTAGTTTATTCGACTGGCCCCATGAAGCCAAGAGTCACTCAATGACTTAATTTATCCGACTGGCCCCATGAGGCCGAGAGTTATATGATGACTTAGTTTATTCGACTAGCCTCATAAGGCCTAGAGTCACTCAGTGACTTAGTTTATTAGACTAGCCTCAGGAGGCAAAGAGTCACTTGATGACTTAGTTTATTTAACCAGCCCCATGAAGCCGAAATCTACTGGATGACTTAACACATACCAATGGCCCCATGTAACCAAGAGTAAGCTGACTTATCACACTGGATACGGATACAAAAAATGGGATAGGCGAAAAAGACAGAGACATTTTTTATTAACAAAAAAGATTGTTATAGGGGAATTTAAAAAAGAAGAAGGACAACAATAAACAAAAGAACCGAGGGCACAATCTATTCCTTGGCCTTATCTTCTTCAACCTCCACTACCTTAGCCTTGTCCTCATCAATCTAGACGACCTCGGCCTTGACAGGAGATCGAGATTCATCATCAAAAATAAAACCGAAGAAATTGACCTCTAGGTATACTCAAGAGGCTCGGCGATGGAATGCTTCAAAACCATCTCGACTTCGAGGGCATAATCAAGTGACCCCTGCATCTCTGCCCACGCCGAATCCCTCTACTATTGAAGATGGGTGGAAAGTGTTTCCCTAGCTTCAATTCTCTCATAAACAAGGTTCTCCTTGGCCAGCACTGCCCTACCATCAGCCTCTGTTGCCTTGTCAATCCAGACACTCTGCTCCTCTATGGCTGTCCGGAGCTTGTCAGCCAAGTCGTCCCTCTTAGCGCAAAGCAAATCAAGCTCAGTCTAGAGGTTGGCCTCCCTCGACGCAGACTCCGATAGCTGAGTCTGGAGGCCTGAGTTCTCGGATCGCAGGGCTGCGAGCTTCTTATTTAAATGAGCGGCATCCTCTACAACCCTTTGGAATTGAATGCCGACTGTCACAAGAGATGTCAGCTACAAAAAAAAGTATGTGTGTTAAAACAAGTACAAAAATAACTAAAACAAGGAATTGGAAGAAAAATACATTGGCCAAATCAAGCACCATTCTCTGATAGAGAGTGCCCAAATTCAAGGATAGAAGAGCCTCGAGGTTAGCCTTTGGAACGACACCAGTCATCTTCTTGAAAGCGTAGTTTGGTTTGTTCACAAAGGTATCCTCCGTCGGGCCCTTCCCTTTGTCCGTCCAAGGAATGACACCCTCGGCAGGGGGGACCTGACGGCTCCCAAAAGAGACAAGTGCAGAGGCAGGAGGCAGAGGATGAGCAGACGAGATGCCACCCGAGGCACTAATGACTATCGAATCCTTCTTCGGGGTGTGTTGAGCAACACCCCCTCAGTTACCCGAGGTAATTACTTGAGCCTTTAGGCATTTCAAAGCAGAGGCCACCGGGTCGCTAGACCTTTTTGTCCTTGGTCGACTTTAGCCTTTCCTCGATAGGGACAACTTTCTTATACTCGGCCCCCCTTCACGGGCCTCATGGGCCCTCTTCAACATCAACCTCAAGTCCAACTTCGATATGGCTACAGAATGTAGCAAACGAATTTAAACAAAAATGCCTAAAGAGAACGACAGGTACCCGCAATTGTCCCCCCAATGAGTTCCACCTCGGGAAGAATGCCCGAGTCCCCCGAAACCACTTCCTCAATGGACCAAGGCTAAAAAGGGAAGCGAGAGAGAGCCTTGGGAGTAACGAGAGCTGAGAAATCGTGTACATGGTAAGAAATTGCTCTAAGTACTCGGTTGAAGGAGGAAGCTGGAAGTTATGGCTCGACAAAGGCTGAAATGAACAAAAAGATGAAGGAAAAAGATAAGAAATGAAAGACAGACACAAAAAAGAAAAGAAGACGGAAACTATAATATGAAACTACTCACCAAAAGAGTCCAGGTTTCCCCAAACTTTGTTGAAACGGACCATCTGCTCCACCTTACTTTCCCACAGACATGCTTCACAGCTATTGCCCAAGACGTAAAAAAATCTACTCTTCCAACCTTTATGAGAAGTTGGAAAGCCTGTGACTAAGTTCCTATAGCTATCCCGGGCAGTAAAGTACCATTAACCCACTTCTTTTTCGATAATTTGATAATAGAATAGGAACTCCTACACAAAGAGTACCGCGCCCGCCATTGCAAGCCGCCCATAGGATCATACAGCCGATCACAATCCTCCATGAGTTGGGCATTAGCTGGGCATGTGTCAGGCCGACACAAAGGAGAAGATCCCTAATGAATTGAGCCACCAAAAATCAGAGGCCGGCGGCCAAAATTTGCTTGTATAGGTAAACCTCCTTAAGTTGGATGTGACAAGAACGTTATGACGGCTTGGGAACACACAGAACCATGTCCTTGGGAATGGCGTATAATCTCCTAAATCTCTCTATGTCATCAGTAGTAAGAGTGGAAGGGAGGATTTCAGCTATCGGGGGATGTGGAAGTAGATCTCGAGAGGTTACAGTAGCCCCTCAGGATGATCCGGATAGACGGACTGAAAATGGGGAAGATCAAGGTTCAAAGACAGGGTGGCATCAGAAAAGTGTCCATCCTACCAAAGGTGAGAATAACTTCTACCGAAGGGCCTAAGAATAACGGGAGGTCGTCAAAGACAAAAGACAAAAAAGATAGGTCACCACCTTGCAAACGGAGGTCCGGGGGGGTAGGTGAAAACCGAACGAAGCTCCAGTAGGGTCCAGGGTGAAAGCAAACGAAAAAATGATGAAATGAGAAAAAGCCTAACTTTTAGAAGAAAAAAAGCAGAACACACTTAAAAGTAAAGTATACCCGAGTAGGAACCAAATCAAAACTCTGGGAATGTCATGGCAATAGTCGAAACTGTCGGAGAAGATGCTAAAGTAGCCAGAGAGAACGCCGGAACAATTGAAGAAGAAAACCACGAATGCAAAGGGACAAATTGCAAATGAGGAGAAGTATAAATAACCTAACCTATTTATAAAAAATAAGCGAGACAAGCCCAGCCGTAAGATCCTCTGGGTCGCATCCAGACCCTTCATGTGTCCTCTCACTGCCTAAATGGACAGTTGAGCCTGCGTCGGATTAGCTAGTACAACATGATCCAAGCTTACCACATGTTGCCTCAGGTGACGGTCGTGAAGATGAAGTGACGCCTAATTAATGAATCGCTGATGGCACACCCATTATGAAGGCACGAAGTCCAAACAGACATGATGTGCACCCAACTTCTGAGGCCGCCATCCCACTTCCTAAGAAAAAGGAGAACGGTAACCGCCAAAGATCAAAAGACGCACCCCATAATAAATTCCTTCGGCATCATAAAGAATGACGGCCTTCAAGAATTGGGGGGTATTTGATAGGACCAAAACCGGCGCACATTCAGGGTCCTCAACCAGGACCGAGATCCTAAGCCTCGACATGATTAACCCCGACACCCCTGTGTCAACATTTCCTGAAGCTATTAAAGACTCTCGAGAACATGCTTTCCCGAGGGTACCAATCCAATATCTCCCGAAGCTACCGAGATTCCCTAGAACACGAAGGTACCAAACCGACATCTCCCAAAACCATCGAGAGGTACCTCTTGAGGTTATCAGGACCCTCAGAACGTACTCGCTAATGCGTCTGATCCGGCACTATCTGAGGTCTTCATATCAGGAAGAAGACATGTGTCATTCAAGTCAAACAAGAAAACTGGTAACATCCCTTACTTGGACAAGAAAACCAACTCATATGCAGCCAACCCTAACCATAATAGCTCCCATGATCATACTCACCAGTGCCGCTTGGGCACAGGGGCATTAAACTAGAATCTGGGAACTATGTCGGAAGATAAAAGTATAAAATGAGCCGGTTGTAATAAGGAAAGGTATGAGCAATACTCTCTCATAATTGCATACTATTTTTTTTTCGGAGTCTCTAACTTGATCATTGGAGTGTAATCGGCCGGTTACCAGCTGGAACCATTCTTCTGCTTATCTTTGCAGGTCCACAGGATCGCTTAAAACCTTGCACCCATCTGGTTGATCCCAAGTGCCAAATTCGGGCATCATCAATCACGAAAAGGACATTTGTTTCTATTGTGCGTTGCCCTCTTTGCTTTTTGAGAGAAGGGAGGCTTGCATTGAGGCCTCTTTCTTTGACTAACCAGTTCTCCCTCCTTCCCTATTGATCATACAACAAATGAACGTGGTTAGGAATTGTTAATGGCAAGTAATGGAATTGCTTGCCCTGAACTTCTCTGCCCCTTTCGTCAAGATAAGGAACCCATTTTCGCTCTCTATTATCCGGTGAAAAAAAAAAACACTTTTTAATCCCCCGACGTAAGATCCTCTCTCTTTCTCACATACACTTTGATTTTAAAATCTAAAATGGTTCTCTCTTTTAAAATAGACACTAATGGATGATGTGACTACAAAAGAGGGAGGAAAAAAAAACCATAGAAAATGAATGTGAAAAATCTCCAATGACAAAGAGCCAAAGAAGAGATGTAAAATTTTGGTTGGACAAAGGAATTGTTACGGGAAAAAATGAAAGTAGTTGCTATCAGCACATGAGAGAGAGAGAGAGAGAGAGAGAGAGAGAGAGAGAGAGAGAATTGGAAAGAAGAAAACAGTTTCGGTTCGACGGAGGAGGAAGAAAATAATTAAAAGATTAAATTACCCTCATATTTCATTGTTTTAAAACACTTACAAAGAGGGCTAGTTTTGTCCAAAACAAAAGTGGATGGACGGCTATCGTGCTCTCACTGTTCCGCATGCTAACATATTATATATATATATATATATATATATATATATATATATATGCAATCCTTATTATGTTAATATATGACATGGGGTTTCACATCAATGCTCCTTCATTGACAAGATACAAAAAAATCACGTGTATTTGATCTCAAAACCGCGACCGTTTAAGACTCTAGTTTTTGGATATTATTTGAGATTTTTTTTTTTATTCTCTTTTATTTTATTTTATTTTATTTTATTTTTTTTGAGGGGGGTGTCAAATCAAAGCATCACTTTAAAAGGCTACCACTTCTACAAACAACACAATGAAACAAAAATGGCAGATTCACCCCTTCTTTCCAGATCCAATTTCACCGAGTCTGAAATTCCCAAACCCAAGAAAAACTCCCCTTCCCTAGACGACACGATCGAGCAGTGTATAGGTAGGTTTGGATGGTCTCAATTCCTGCAAGCCGTCCTTGTATCCTTTGCATGGGTTTTTGATGCGCAACAGACATTCATCAGTGTCTTCACAGACGCGGAGCCCACATGGCACTGCACTCGCTCAGACGACGACTTGTGTAGCTTGGCCGTCAATCCGTGTGGACTACCCAAGACTTCATGGGCTTGGGACCAGCCGTTAAATTCATCAGTCGTATCGGAGTGGAACCTGACTTGTGCCGGCCCGATCATCGCCGGTTTACCGGCATCATCCTTCTTTGTGGGATGCCTCGCAGGTGGCCTCATTCTAGCCACACTCGCTGACTCCTCACTCGGACGCAAGAACATGCTTGTCCTCTCATGTCTGATCATGTCTTTGACGGCGGCTTTAACTGTCTTCTCCCCCAACGTATGGGTCTACTCGGCTTTGAGATTCGTTAGTGGGTTCGGTCGAGCGACGATCGGTACGTGCGCTCTCGTCTTATCGACTGAGATCGTGGGGAAACGATGGCGAAGCGAGGTGGGTATCATCGGATTCTTCTGCTTCACACTTGGCTTCTTATCTTTGCCTGCCATGGCTTATCTAACTAGTGGTTCGTCATGGAGAACTCTTTACCTATGGACGTCGATACCGGCAATCTTTTACTGTATATTGATTCACTACCTAGTGCGTGAATCACCAAGATGGCTTTTCGTGAGAGGAAGGACAGAAGAAGCGATCGAGACGTTGAAAAGTATAGCATCAAGGAGTCAAAGTAGCTTAAGTTTTAATTTCTCTGGTGTGTCGATCGAGCAAGAGACATGGAACGTGGATTTATACTCGGCAATCAAGATCTTGTTGGAGAAAAGATGGGCCTTTCGTCGACTATCAGCGGTTATGATGGTGGGTTTCGGCATCGGGATGGTTTACTACGGCATGCCGTTGGGCGTCGGTAACTTGGCCTTCAATCTATACTTGAGCGTCACGTTAAACGCCTTGTCAGAATTGCCGGCATCGTTGATCACATTCTTCCTAATAGGGAGATTGAATAGGAAAAGCACGTTGCTGGTTTTAACAATCATGAGCGGGGTTTGTAGTATGATGTGCATCGTCGTGGGTAGCGAACGTAAAGAATTGCAAATAATGTTGGAACTGGTGTCCTTCTTTAGTGCGTGCACGGCGTGTGGGGTGTTCCTAATATACACGTTAGAATTGTTCCCAACGTGCGTGAGGAACTCAGCATTGTCGATTGTGCGGCTAGCGGTCGTGTTCGGTGGCGTGTTCAGTCCAGTATTAGTCGCCGCCGGGAGGAAAGACGGGCTGTTGTCGTATGGGCTTTTCGGATTGGTGATCGGGTGTTGTGGGTTGTTTGTATTTTGCTTGCCGGAGACCAGGGGTGGGTCCCTTTGTGACACCATAGATGAACAAGAATTTAAGGACACTGTAGCATATATTGGTAATGGTGATGCCTGACCACATCTCTTAGCTTCTCACAGGCTGAAATCCTTGTCTTCGGTTTGTTGTCTCTCCATCCCCCTGTTTGGTTGGAGGATGCTATGCTTTTTGATGTACCTTCGTTTTCGGGCTTTCCCGTTTTTAATATGGTTCTCTTATGAGTTATGAAAAATAAATAAAATATAAAAAACCTAGCTATCTCAGCCCATAAGTTGCTGATTGAATATCGTCTGCTCAACATGAATTATATATTTTTAAGATTTATCTAAAAAGTATTTTTGCAAGAAACACGGTTCTGTGAGTGATTTGGCAGCCGAACAGACTGCAAGGGTAAATCAACAGCTTTTGAGGAGTCAAGACTCTGACCGTTTGATCTTGACTCTGGATCAATGGCTGTAGAAGGGTCTCTTTCAACTTACAGGAATCACATCTTCTTCTGTTGTTTTGATTTCTCATGAACTTTAATTTTGATTTATTTCTATGAAAATACAAATCTTAAATAGAAAATGATTGTCTATAACAAAAAGTGTCTGAACCTCCGTAAACATGCCACAGATAGACACATGATATATTTTTTAATTTGGTGCCTCTTTTTGGACACCTACTATTTAAACTAAGCACTTTTTTTTATTCTTGTAACCCCATACACACCTATGTTAGCCTATTCGTGTGCTTATAGAGACACAGGCACTTTTTGATCACAGAACATTTGTTTTGTTGATTCACTCGTGATCACTATGTAAGATTCTAGGATTTAAATCAAGAAATACTCAAGGAAAATGCCTTAGTAGTTTAAATGGACACACGATGATGATGATCGACCAATTTTCCTCAACATTCACATCTGTTTTATGGTTTCTCCCAGCTTCTTCACATTCAAAAAGACAACAGATCCCTTCCTAAATGTGGGTAGGCTTATTTAATAGTTTTCTAGAACTCAAAGAAACCTAAGGGATGTGGGATCCTGTTGGGATTCTTTCCCAAGGTTGTAGGCCCAGTAACCATAATTACAGTCCACGCTAATTTAAGGTAACTGTATCTTTCAAAAATTATAATCTGACATTCTACTAATTGTTGCAATACCATTAACACATTGCAATTGAATCCCTAATGATAATAATTAAAGAAAGCAATAATTAGGCCTTCTTTACAAATATTTCACATATATGTTGTTCCACTATAGAATAATACTTCATGACATTCAATTAAATGATTTTCTTACCCCATTGGTCATAATTATATTCAAATTAAATTTGATTTCTTAATCAAAAAGAATATTCTAATTTTGAGATGTTTGTTTAAAGCTAGAAATTTATATTCCAACTTGCATATTTTATCCTTTTGGCCTAGATGAATAGAACCTTTTAGATAAATATCTAAATCTCTTTAACAAAGACTTTATTTTGAAACTTTGTTTTGAGATCCGTATCTAAATCTCGTAATCATAATATGTAATAATATAGTGAAATTCTTATGGATTTAAGCATAGATGTCAACGAAATAAATTTCTTTATTCTTGTCCTTTATCATAACCTTTCGCAATTAGTCTTGGTTTAAAGTTTGTATTATGTCCACTAAAACCTTTCTTGTTTTAATAAACTCACTTACACCCAACATGTAAAATACCCTGTGATGGATCGACAAGCTTCTAGATACCATTGAAAAAATTGGATTACATCCCAAATGTATATTCTTATTTCAATATGTTAAGTTAATTTTTGCCATAATTTCTTGAAAAGAAGTGGAATCTCAATTGAACTCATTAGCAATCATTATAAAAACCTAATACGTATAGTTGAGACACTGGGGAGGTGCAAGAATTCCCCCACTACATTGAAGAGCTAATGTATGAAAAGATTCAATACGTTTTCTGAATTTATTCTTTGATGAATCCAGTTATATAAGATTTTCAGATAGTTCCTATATAAACAATCCTAGTTCTTTTATATTATTGGGGAAATTGTCATCCTCTAGAATTGTTGTCGGGCTCCGAAACCCATACCAGATTGGATATGTATTTCAACACGTGACATTAGTCTAATTCATTCTTAAAGTAATACCATTCAATTTGCTTATAAAAATTTTCTTCATTTTCCTTTAACATACATACACAACGGAATCAACATTTAAACATAAATCCTTATTTCATAATCATAACATCTAACCTTCCTATCCATTCAACATATAATTTGACATTGAAAATAAACCAATTGATAAATAAAATCCTCAAATAATTGAAGTTCAAACTACTATATTACAATTCATTAAACATAAACAAACCATAAAATAATTAAATCAGTCTCCGACCATGTCTAAAACAAACAACTGAATCAAGTAGCATAATGCTACAAACTCTGAAAACATAATAATGAAACTAAAGTAAATCTCCATCAACGTTCTATGGATCCATGCTACTGGTCTATCATATCATCTTCATCATTTGAAAACACAGTGTCAACTTTGTAAGCATGACTAACTTTGCCAGTATCCACAAATACTAAATATGCAAAAGTATTTGGGTCAATGAGCATGAATAATTTTTCATAAAACTATACATAAAATGCTTTTAGAAAATAATTACTTTCTTGTAAATTGCATACTGAAAATAATGCTTTCTAATCCAACGCAGAACAAAGAATAAATCATAGTCGAAATCAAAATGCAAAATTTAAACTGAATCAAAGTAGATAAATTGAATTGAAATCAACTATATAACTGAGACCAATTGAAACAAGAATCTAAAATCTCCCACACATGCTTCGAGCTAGACATCTGATAACTAAATCATATACCAAAAATTTCACACACGTATTGTAAGCTAGGTAATAGTTAACATAACAAAAAGAGACCCATCTATAATTTGAGATGCCTCTATCTCATCCCTAGTGGCAAAGATGAAATTGATTCGTTAATTATATGACACAATGAATAGGGTACCTATAATGTTATTTGAGTTGATTATTGAGTTTTATTGTGATAGTTGTTTTCATTGAATGATTTATTTTGTTTTATTTATTGTTTAAGTTCGAAAAATTTTCTGATTCATTGTGATTTCTAAATACATTGAATATATAGAAAATCCTTGTGACTTGTTAACAAGTACGTATTTGTTTATAATATTCATTATACAATTTTCTTCTTATTTGAATTTTATTATGGTTCAGTTAGATAGAATCTTCATTTTATTTTAATATTGATATGTTGATGAATCATTGAAACCTTAATTATCTTTATTACTATTTATTTCATCTTACTTAATTTTTGCTCTATACTATAGTGTGGAAACTCTAAATTAAATTTATTTTCTTTATTTGTAATCTTTGTTTTTGTTACATAAGTCAATCCCTATGGATTTAACCTTGTGAAATACTACAACGTTAACACCTGTATACTTGCAAGTAAAACAACTTCATATTTTTTATTCATTAATTTGAATCATTAGTTTAGGTGTAACAAGTTTTTAGCGATATTACCGGGAATTATAACGTGTGACAAGAACATTAGTTACAAAGTACATTTTTTTTGCTTTATTTTATTACTTTGTTCTTTTTGTTTTTTGTTTTTTAGGAATCAAGATTAGAGTATGACTAGAGAATGAAAAAGCTTGATGGATCTAATTCGCCTTTATTGAGTCTTGTTTGTGCCATTAGAAAGAAATATTAATTGTTTTTTATTTTTAATATCTTCGGTGTATAAGTTCTTATGTTTCAAGTATAATCTTATTAAGGAGAAAACTCTTATTTTCTCTTTTCATCCAAGGCTTAAGAGTACGCACTTCTACCTAAAGAAGCCATATAAAATTTGTGATTTGACTTGTAAATACTTGAATTAATACTATTAGATCTTGTATTTTCATTTTTATAGTTTCTGAACTCCACTCTAGCTTGTTGTGAGTGCTGCTTATAGAGAGCACAGAGAGTTTTAGTAGTATATACTTTCATTTCCTTTCCATGTTTAAATGTCCTTTCATCTTTACTCAATTCATTAATAAATGGCCTTTTAGGTTTTGCCTTCTCATTATTAGTTTTATTTGATTTATTGTTAGTCCATTCTCTATTCTTAGCATAAGATGACTTTGGCAACCCTTACTCAATCAGTTTAAAGAAACTATTTACATTTATATCTTCAGACATTGCCGATCCCAAGCCCGGATAAAGGAGGAGGGTGGCATCAGGTTGAGAGCCGGCCTTAATAAACTACTCAAACCATTAAACAT
>JAOXJP010290654.1:0-14586 GCA_025762735.1 Platanus orientalis | reverse complement strand
ATCCTATCCAAGAACTCCGGCAGACAACAGAAGGGGTGGAACATCAGAAAATTCCCTCTGTTAGAGAGTTCATGTCAGGGGGTGAGACTCCTGAAGATTGGGTGTGTTTAGCCAACATATTGCTCGTAATGCAAGACCAAGGCTTGGTGCAGCCCTTCATTCGTCCTTCTTGTGCCCCTATTGAGGAGAGAATTATACCAGAAGGTTCCATTAATCGGGACGCTGCTCCCGCTGGGCCTAGGCCGATTAGGCAATCAAGGGGACCATCGAATGTCCGACGTTATGCCTCCCATCACCAAATATATGATGTTTACACCGAGATTCGGTGAGAGTTGATGATCTTATGGGAGCGTGGAGCGACTGTAGCAGACTTGGTTGTTACTATGAACGGGTATGACCTAGAGGGTCACTTCTTAGATTATGTCTTCAGAAGAGTGACCGGTATCACAAGGAAAACTTAAGCATATATTCCTATCAACCAGGACATTTCTTCATTGATTCGCGATTCGCTCCCTGTTTTTATAGAAAGCATCAGGAAGGAATTGGTAGCCACGGGAAGGAGTTTACCCTTTGTTACATCTGAGTCTACTCATGGAACTATCGAGAAACGCTTAGAAGAAGATGAGGCATTTCGTTTTACGATAGAGTGTTCACTGGTCACTGATCAACCTGCCCATTTTAGCAATGAGCCCAGCAATGAAGAAGCGACAACTCAGGTCCAACAAGCCTTAGGCATCACGTGGGATGGTTAGGGAAGAGCCTTATGTTCCCTTCAAGGGCAAAAGTGTGGTCGAAGATGCTGAGCCTCCGAATGCTACTAATGCAGGGGCTTCCTTGTGTACTCAAGAAGTTGGCAGGCCTTCGGGTACATCTTCAGAACAAAAGGCATGGAATCCTCCTTCACCAACCCCTATTGGGGAACATGTCCAAGTATAATTATGACCTTAGTATATTTATTACTCCAATGTTCTTTTATTCTCACAATTAGTTGTTGGCAGGTCTCCATTGACAAGCTAGCAAAGCCGACCCTCCCTGAGATCCAAAGATAGTCTGTTGATGAAGATCTCCCTTAGGTGGTTGGGTTAGTAGAGCATCATGTCCCAGAGGAAAATTTTTCTATCATGTGGACAGGCAGGTGTCGTCGCATCATTACTCTTAGGGAACAGCAAAAATTAGTCGAATTTGTGCTGAATTATGAAGACATAGATGCGAACTCCTTACAGGATCCTAGAGCTTTCATGGGTCCTTACGTGCCTCCTGACAGTCTGCGGGACGTGGTAATGGAAGAATTGTTTGACTATGAAAGTTCTAATAAAGATGACCAGGGATGGACTGATAGTCCTAGGGAAGGTGTTTCATTGGCTAATGCATCTACCAAGAGCCCCAATGAGCCGACCCCAGCTATGGCTGAGACTAACGACCAGATGACCAAAGATATCGATAGAGCAGTTTCTACTAATATCGGGCCTTCTGATTCTACCAATGTGAGAATGTCTGAGGCACATGAGCATCCTAAAGTTGATGAGGCCCAGGATAAAGCCATTGATGTAGTTGATGAACCTGCACCTCCGCCCGTTGAGGACACTCCCATTATTCTTCCGTCCTCAGCTACTAAGGAAGATGACCTTGTGGCTGGTATAGCACTAGTAGTAGAGGCGATTCCACCAAAAGACCTAACCCAAGGAGAGCTAGCAATTGATGAAGATAGCCTTCAAGATGAGGTAACCTCTGAGAAAGGTATGTATATTATTTCCTTCCATGTCATTCATACGCACCTCCCATGCACAGAACTCTTTCTAACGCAGCTACCGATGAAGTACTATCCGCAGGGCAGAATGCGGTTGAAGTCCCGTTCATAGATCATGGTAAACTTTTGTCTTTATTCTAGAACATGTTCTCGCATACCCTTGTCAACACTTTTCTTATTTTTCTTACCCAGATGAAATTGTGAGCATTGCTAGTGCCATCAGGCGTTCTTCTAAAATTGCCTCGGCACGGGTGATTGGTGAAGAGCTGCTTGCACACATAGCAACCCTAACACCATCGCCCGACCTTACAAGTACCCGAGATGAAGTGTTGGAAGCCTTGGCCGAAGATGTAGAGATCCATATTTGTAATGATGGGTTTTGGCAAGGGACAAAGATGTACTTTGCATCTCTGATAAAGCGATCATTGTTGATATCGAAACTCACAAGTATCAAGAGTAATACTGAGGTTTGGGCTAACTTGGATGCTACCGAGGCCGAGAAGAAAACCTTATTAGAGAAGCTGGAGCAAGTTTGTGATTCAGTGACCAACATTGACAATGCCTTGGCCAGTGCCCAGGAAGAATTAACAAGGGTGCAAATCCAAATTACAGCCCTCGAGGCACTCGAGGGGCGAGAGCGGCAAAGGGAAGCACTCTTGAATCAGTGATTTTCGCGGTCTCTTTCAACACAAATCGTCTTCGAGAAGAATTTGTAAGACGTAAGGATCAAATCTGATCTTCCTTGACTGAAGAGGAGGGTTTATGTCAATGTCTCATTTTTGCTTTCCCAAGATGATGTATTAGAGATGGTGTAAAAACTTTTGATGAAATAAAAGACCATATTTTTGTCCTTTATCATCTTGCTTTTCTTAACACTTTGAAAATCAAATAAGCTTAACTATATAAGAGTTAAGTGTGGCTGACATTATGAGAGTCATGGTTACTTGATGAGAGTCACATGTCGTTTGACTTTATCAGAGTTAGATATGGTGGATGTTATGAGAGTCACATGCCCTTTTTACTTTATAAAAGTCAAGTACAGCAGACGCTATGAAAGTCATATGTCATTTGACTTTATAAGAGTCGAGAATAGAAGACATTATGAGTCATGTGTCGTTTGACTTTATAAGAGTCAGATATGGTGGACATTATGAGAGTCATGTGCCCTTTTGACTTTATAAAAGTCGAGTACAGCAGACGCTATGAGAGTCATGTGTCATTTGACTTTATAAGAGTTGAGTATAGCAGACATTATGAGAGTCATGTGTCATTTGACTTTATAAGGGTCGAGTATAATAGACATTTATGAGAGTCATGTGTCATTTGACTTTATAAGAGTTGAGTATAGTAGACATTATGAGAGTCATGTGTGACTTTATGAGAGTTGAGTATAGCAGACATTATGAAAGTCATGCATCATTTGACTTTATAAGAGTCGAGTATAGCAGGCATTATGAGAGTCATGTGTGACTTTATAAGAGTCGCGACAAGTCGATTTTTAGAGGTCGAGTGGATTGTTCTTTGGCATTGTAAGATCTGAATATGACTGACTTTATAAGAGTCAAAGGCGATTGTTCTTTGGATCGTCGTATCAGAACGAATCCATTATTTTACTTTCTTTTCTAAGACACCCTTCTCCAAAAAATTACAGTCGTTCGTGTTTATAAAAGAGAGGGCTATCCTTGTTGGCCTTCTCACTCCATCGAATTTTACAAATACTTTCGTTGATGTCGTAGGCATGGCTCCCAAAAAAAAGTTGCCAATGTTCCTGAGGTTGGAGAACTATCTAGGTCGTGTATAAAGCGAGATGAGTCCTCAACTGAGGAGGAGGGAGCCGAGCCTTTATTTGACCGTGGTATTATTTGAGTCCTCTATTTGCTTTATGGTTTGCTTCCTTAGTTATTATAACCTAATGCCATTGATTTCTTTTGTAAATGTAGTAAGGATACCCACCACTAGGGAGGTGGAGGAAAGAGTTGCTGAGAGTCGTCGTGAGCGTGGTGCGCTGATTAGGCCTTTGGTTAGCCTATCTGCCAAGGAGGCGGACCTTCCTTTCGTTCGCCAAGAGATTTTAGATGCATTAGATCACATAGATGCTTGCATCTACAACTCTGAGTTCAGAGGAGCAGTGATGTGTCTCCTTGATGCTTTGTTCGAACTTTGTGAGGTGAAGGACATCAAAGTTTTGAAAGGGCCGGAGCATGATGTTCGTTTGTGCCTTTAGGAGGAGAGATTAGGATGGCAGACCTAACTTCCCAATAGATCCAGGTACTAACTGAGATTAGACCGTTGGAGCGGGATGCTGATGAACTAATGGCACAAATGGAAGCATTGAAGGAACGCTTTAACAACGTTATGAATCCCCTTGAAACTCGTAAGAGGTTCATCGATCATGTAGGCAATTCTATTTGTTGAGCCATTTATATGGTAAACCGTTGTAGGGGCAAATTGATGAGCTGGGAGATATATCGGCATGATGGAGTCTGTGTGGAAACAATTCGTAACCTCAATGTGGCACAATTAGATGTTGATGCGGTAAATGACACCCTAAAAGTGAACGCTGGGGTGTTGCCTTTGTTGTGTGCCAAACTCCTGGGTTTTAGTAGCCATGACCCAACGAGAGAATGAGGGTAGTGTAGGGAGTAGGGCGGAGTGCCCTTTTTTGTATTGTCTTTGTTGTAGCATTCATTTAATAAAATTTATAAATTTTATCAAATTTTTTTATGCATTTCTGTGTCTTTCTTGCCCCTTTGAGAAGTGTATCTTATGGAGTGTTGCCAAAATGATATAATTCTTAAAGAGAGAGTGTGGGGTTGATGAAGATGGGGCTACGCCGGCCCTATTATGGCCAACTACCTACATACCTTGAAATAGGATCAAGCCCGGCCGTAGTTCAATTATGAGATTTTGGGTATTGTGTCTCTTTTTTGCCCCTAATGGTTGCCCATTAGGATTGGGGTTCGCTTAATTTTTTGCATCGCATTGCCATTGTTGGTTTTCAACGTGATCAGTGAGGTTTTAGTCTTGCCATGAGTGAAGTCTTTTACTCGTGGTGCCCAATGCGGGTTTTTGCCACGCCCTTTCCATCACGTGTGATACATATATTCCCTTTTTTACCCTTAGGATCTCTTAACCTAAGTCTGGGGATCGCCAACTTTTTGCATTTCATCACTATTGCTGGTTTTTAATGAGATCGACCTTTTTTTTAACGGGGTTGTATCCGAGGCAAATGGATACCCGGACTGCCTACATACATGTTCATGACAGGATCAAACCGACGTAGTTCCTTTAAAGCCATTATGACCCATATTAAGGATAGTACTTCTTCAGGAATCTGACATTGGTAATGGGAAGGATTTGATTGCCTTCCACATCCCGAAGCAGGTATGTGCCATTAGGATAAACTTTTTCAATGGCATTGGGCCGTCCCATTTAGATGCGAACTTTCCTGCTTCCTTCTTGTAGGATCCAGTGGCGATCGTGCAAGGAGTACTAGTTCACCCTTAGTAAATGATCGAAGCTTGACTTTCTTATTGTAGGCCCTGACCATGCGAGCTTGGTATAATTCCAATTGTTGTTGCGTGACAAACCTAGATTCATTAAGAGCTTCTAGTTCTGAAAGGCAGATTTTTGCAGCTTCTGTCTCTGTTAGGCCGTCCTATATTACCACTCGTAGGGATGAGACCTTGACTTCAACCGGTAGGACTGCTTCTGCACCGAACACCAGAGAGTATGGGGTTGCTTGTGTGGGTGTATGAAAGGTAGTGCGGTATGCCCAGAGTACTTCCAGTAAGCGCTCATGCCAGTTCTTTTTGTGCCTAGTTACCATTTTTTTAATGATCTTACAGAGGGTTTTGTTAAAAGCTTCTGCCAGACCATTAGCTTAGGGATAATATCTTGAAGAATGCTCTAGGTGAATATTGTACTTTGCCATTAATCGGTATAAGGGTGAACTTACAAATGGCTGCCCATTGTCTCTTAGGTGATTTTTTACGAACCAGGTGATGTTAGAAGCCTTGATTTCTCTTAGGGCTACCGCCTCGGCCCACTTAGAGAAGTAATCTGTTGTAGCTAAAATTCACCGATGCCCTCTGACAGAAGTAGGGGTAATGGGCCCCACTATGTCCATTCCCCATTTAGAGAAAAGCCATGAGCAAGAGGTGGTGTGCAAAGGTTCAGTCAGCACATGGCCGTAATCATTATGCAATTGGCAAACCTGACATCTTTTGGCATAATTGAAACAGTCTACCACCATCGTTGGCCAATAGTAGCCAAGTCGTTTTAGCTGGTATTGAAGCTTAGGACCACTCTGGTGTCCTCCACACACGTCGGTATGCACCTCAACCATCACCTTGGTAGCCTCATCGGTTGATAGACAACGCAATATTATGCCATCGAGTGATCTTCGATATAGTTGATTACCATGCAAGGTAAATTGGGTGGCTCAACGTCATATTTCAGTGCACTTTACAAGGTCTTGGGGCTGTCTTCTATCCATGAGATGTTGGATGAAGGGTTCATGCCAGTCTTCTTCCTCCGTGGTAAACTTGCCATCTATGCTCTGTGTGTCATTATTACATAGATCGGTGTTGCAAACGAGTGGAGCATCTTCTTCGCTGGGTGGGGTCAACGGGGGCACAACTCTCCTTTCCCCAATGTGGATGACGAGGTAATTGTCCCTTGGATGTGTGAGTGATGTTGCCAAACTTGCCAATGCGTTGGCTCGTCCGTTATGGCCTCTTCTTATGTGTTGTATTTGTAAACGCTAGAACAACTTTGCCAAGTTTATAGCCTCTGGAAATAAGGCGTGAGACTTGGCTTTTTGATATGGTAAAGGCCATTCATTTGGCGAGTAACGAGCTCTGAATTCCCGTAGACTATAAGGTCATTTATGGGGATTTCTAGGGCCAGTTCAAGACCTACAATCAATGCTTTGTACTCAGTTTCATTGTTCGAACGCCCCTCTATGAGTGTGAGTGAGTGCATGATGATGCCATTGTCTGGGGTTACAAAAACAATGCCAACTCCAGAAGACTTGTCCGTGTTATCTCCCAGAACGGAAAAAGAACCTCAGGATGCTCCATTAAAGAATATTTCTCAATCTTTCTTTACTTGTACTTGCATGACGTTCTCATCGGGCAGCTCCATTTGTAGCGGGGAATCATCAGGTACTGGATGTGCGGCCAGGAAATCTGCTAGCACCTACCCTTTAACTACTCGTTGTGGAATATAGTGGATGTAAAACTTTGATAGGAGGATGGTCCACTTTGCGATGCGCCCTTGTACCGTGGGGCGACTCATAATGTACTTTAATAGGTCAGCCCGTGATATAAGATGGACTGTTGTAGTGAGGAGATAATGTCTCAACTTTTGTAGTGCAAAACCCAAAGCCAAACAAGTTTTTTCTCTGGGAGAGTAGTTTAGCTCTGTGCCTACCATTGTCCTACTAAGATAATATAAGGCATATTCTTTGCCTTCCTCATTATATTGAGCTAATAGTGCCCCAAGAGATGATTTTATAGCCACCACGTACAAAAGTAATGGTTTGTCCATAGCTGGGCTCATGAGTATCGGTGGGTTTAGCAGGTATTGTTTGATACAGTCAAAAGCATTTTGGCAGGATTGGTCCCAAACAAAAGGGATTCCTTTCTTCATTAGGCGAGAAAAGGGTTGGCAACGTCCTGAGAGCTTGGAAATGAACCGTTGGATGTAGGCAAGTTTCCCCTATAATTTTTTAAGTTTAGAGATGTTTTGTGGTTTGGGCATCTCAATTATGGCTATAATCTTTTTAGGATCAATCTCGATTCCCCTGTACCGAACAATAAACCTAAGAAATCATCCTGATGATACACCAAATGCACACTTGAGAGGGTTCATTTTCAAATTATACCGGCGAAGGCGTTGGAAGACCCGATCTAGATCGACAATGTGGTTTTGCTTGAGTTTTGTTTTCACAACCAAGTCATTGACATAGCATTCGACCGCATCATGCAATAGGTCTTCAAATATATAGGTCATTACCCTCTGATAAGTGGCACCAGCATTCTTTAGACCGAAGGGCATGACTCTGTAGCAAAATACTCTGATTGGCGTACAAAATGTCGTGGCCTCTTCATCTTCTGGAGCCATTTGTATTTGGTTATATCCTGAATAACCATCCATGAAAGAGAGAGCTTCATATCCCGTGATGGCGTCTACCAATAACTTCATGAGCGGTAGAGGGAAGTCGTCCTTTGGACGGGCCCTATTAAGGTTCCTATAATCAATGCACACCTTAATTTGGATGTTCTTTTCTGTAGTAGTACGATGTTAGCAAGCCACTTAGGGTATCAAACTTCACAGATGAATCTGGCCTTAAGCAACTTTTCCACTTCACCTTCTATCTTATCAGCAATGTCATGCCTAGCTTTACAAGGATGTTGTTTAATTGGCTGCTGAGTAGAGTCAATTATGAGTCAGTGGACTACTACATTGGGGTCCAATCATGCATTTCAGAATAGTTTCAGGCAAACACATCCTGATTTTGCCTTAAAAATTCCAGATATTGTGTCTATTCTTTTGAAGAGAGGCGTGCACTAATGAAAGTAGGGCATAAATCATCCTCTGTGCCCAGGTTTACCTCAACTAGAACATCCACCGTTGCTTGGGCTCCATCTTCATGTTCTTGAGGCGCGGGCATCACTGAATCCATGACAAAGTCGTCGGAGGCCACCTTTTGTTCTACGAACAATCACTCAAATGGGGCATCTTCGAACAGATCTACTCTAGATGCTGTGATGGCATGTGAAGATACTTTTAGTTTGGTGGGTCTCCTGCCTAGCCCTGTTGTGTCTTCCTTATTTTTGGAATGGAGGACTAATTGCTTAAAATGCTAGGTTAGAACTTCTTTTCCCTTGTAAGAGCTCTTCCATTTTCCCTGTTGATCGAAGCCAGAATTCTAAAGCAGCAATGTAACCAACTTTGTATGTGGTAACAGACTAGCTGGATCCTTGAGTTCTTACTCTGAGATAAACCTTGAGCTATTAGGAGGCTGAGCACAGCTTTCAGGCAAAATGATAAAAGATGTCCGATAAGGGTCAACACGCATTCCTGATAAATGTGCCAAAGGAAGGACAAAATCATGTGCTACAGACTCAGGTAGCAATGGTGAGTAACCCTTAGCAATCATGGCACCATTCTTCACTTTAAGCTTCCTTGGCTTAGTCATTACTTCTTTGTTTGTTGTTGATGTTTCTAGTGGATCAGGATTTTGATAATATGTTGCATCAGCAAAGTAGGATTCTTCCATTTGAAAGGGATTGTTATTAGCTATTATGGTTCCATGAGTGTCTTGCCAGGGGTACTTGATGCACTAATGATACGTTGATGGGACTACCTGGAACTTGTGCATCCATGGCCTTCCTATAAGAGCATCGTAAGCAGTATCGGCATCAATCACATAAAAGGGTGTCCAATCTTTGATATGACCAAACTTTTTCCTCAGCCTAATGGAACCAAGAGGGTGTTGCTCATTCTGATTGAACCCTTGAATGATGAGTGTGTTAGGTTGGAGTTGAGATGGGTCTATTCCCAGATAGTCCAGTGTTTTGGCCGAAAGGATGTTGAACACTGATCCTCCGTCAATCATGACTCTTGATATTGGCTGATTATCAATAGAACCCGTGATGAATAAGGGCCGATTATGGCTGGGATCATCGGAATACCGATCAATATCTTTGAAGGTCACCGTGGGCATACACAAAGCCTCTTGTGCTACAGTTTGCCAAGAAGCCCTACCAATCTCGTCATTTGTAGCAAACTCGTCTGAGTAAGTTAAGTCATAGATCATAGATGCTCTGAGCTCTGATGACATGCGAAGAGCATCATAAACTGTCAGTAGTGACAAGATCCTTTTGAGGTGTGCCATCACATCATATAGGATGGGGTTATCTGTTTTTTTGATAGCCTTACTATGTTCAGCCTCCATGGATGCCTTCTTCATTGTGTCAGCTTATTGATTAGCTATAGGACCTCATGGGGGAATCTATTTCCTAGACCTCAATTTGACTTGATTGACATGCTTGGGGTGCAACTGATGTTCCTCTATCAAGGTGGTAATTTTAAGTTTCGTGACATTGCAAGCCTCTATCTACAGGTTATCAGACATTTCATTCTTAGAGAGGTCCTGGGAAGCAGAAGCAAAGTTAGACTCATTGTCACTAGATTCATCCAAGTCAGTGACCAGGGGCGGCATATCTTGAATATCTAAATCACGACACCTAGTTTGCCATAGATTCGGAACATTATCATTTTCGTCAACTGAAGTCGAAGAGTCACTGGCATCCATATCAATGTCCCATTAGTCTTGGGGCAGGAACAACACCACGCTCTGTATATATTGGAGGTCGTGTCTATATGCCCTTTACCGGTGATAGAAATGATCGATGAGCATTGGCCACAAAAATACATAGCATGATGGTAGCATTAGGTACCAATTGAAAGCTTGTGAGTCCAAAGACACTAGGAAGAGCTGTACCAATAGATTGTGGGCAGTGGCTGGCAAGTTTGTTTCTTCCAAGAATCAGTGGGCATGGAAATGGGGGTCCCCTTTTCCAGTATATAGTGTAAGTGGAGGAAGATGATAGTCTTTAGGGAACTCAATGAGGTTGACCTCATGTCTGATAGGTTGCCTTGTTTCACCGAATCGCCATAAATCCAACAATTGGAAAATGATTTGATCAGAAGCCCCATCAAATTCCTAATATGTTTGTTGTTGAGGAGGCCATCTCAAGGGGTCTGTATTCCAAGGATCATATAGTTCCATGCCTGATCTCATGAACTTATGGATTAACATTTCGACCAAATGGCCCTAAGAAGGTATGCTTTGCTGTGCGAGGTCCATGTACTAATCTAATGGTAGACCGTTCAAGGAGAGTAGGAACAATCACAGTAGCAAATCGTCATTATGCATTACCTCTCTACATAATATCATGAACTTGAACAGAAGACACCACGAGCACTGGTAGCTTTCATCTGAGAAGGTAGAAAATAGCGGGATCTCAAAACTAGGAGAAAACACCTTGAAATAGACTGCACGATGACAAGGAAAAGCTCATCGCCTGAACTTGGCCAGTACATTTTAGAAGTATGTATGCTTCCAGGGTGTCATTGGTAACCGAGTTATCCTAGCAGATCATAATGGGGGGTCTTGGATGGTGCCTATTAACGCGATAAAGATACCTCCGACATTATACCTATAGACCACCATTGGGTTGGTTACCCCTTTGGAGTGATCTTGGTATGTCATAGTGTTTTGTGACCAATCAATGACTAGTGTTGATCCATGTGGTATTGGTGCCTGCTGGGGTCCTTCCTATGAGTGAGGATTACTATTATGCACAGTTGCCATCATGTTGCAAGAAGCCATCAGAGGCGAAGGTGAAGACTCTTCTGGTGTAGCCAAAGCCTGAAGGGGTTGTTATAAACAAATAGTCTTCATGGGTCTTTTTAAGGACCTTTCCCTTTTCTTGTATTATGGCTTGGAGTCTTCCTTTTTGCATCGTCTTGCCTTCAGTTATGACCCAATTGCCTTTATCATCCTTGCCATCTTGAGTGCTGATGAGATTGACCATGTCTTTATTAGTGAAGATAGCATTAGTGGTGGCAGCCCTCATTTTTGCGTCTAGCTCCACGGTGTTCTTGTCAATTAGTTCTTGGAGTTTATCCTTGAACTCGAAGCAATCTTGTAGGGTATGCCCTAGAATGTAATGATACTTGCAATACTTTGGGTCATTAACTTTGTCAGCTTTTGCCGGTCTTTTTGACTCGGGAAGTATGATATCTTGAGATTCAACTGTTGTCTGAAGAGACTCTCTAAATTGTTTAAATGGAATGTGTAAGCCTTTTCTTGATGCTCTTTCATGCTTGGCCTCTTGGGAGGGGCTTCTTGCTCTATCGGCTTGGTTATCTCTGTGCTGTGGTTGACTTTCAACTTAGTGGACGGTCTTTTAGTGCCTACCATGGCTGACTCTATCATGTTAACCATTGTTTTTCCTCTCTTTTCTCGTTTATGATCTAGTAGCCTTCTTTCCAAGGCGGATGCCTTAGATATCAAATCATCAAACCCAGAATACTTCTGGGCTGTGAGGTGAAGCGAAAGCTCGAAGGCTATATTTTGCAGGCATATCTCTAATAGTGTCTTGATTTGAGGTGCATTCTCACATGCGTAGGACATATTTTTCCATCTATTAATGAAGTCCACGACTGATTCATTGTCCCACTATCTTTCATTAGTTAGCTCATATAACTTGACAGGCATGTATGTGCCATGGAACTGTTGTACAAATGCTCGTTTCATTGAATCCTAGTCAAAGATAGAGTCGGGATTCAAGTTTAAGTACCACGTGAAAGCTGTCCCATTGAGGGATTGCACGAATAACTTTAATAACAAGTCACCTTGTTAGGCAATGGCGCCGTACCAAGACTCAAAATGAGCAATATGTTGTTTTGGGCACGTTGTCCCATTGAATGTGTTGAAGTGAGGTTGAATAAACTTTGGTGGAAATGGTGTTGCATCCACATGCGGGGGATAGGGTTTCCCTGTAATGTATGTGCTTACAGTTTCCTACTCTTTATATTCATTAAGCATTTTAGTCATCATTGTCCGCATATAGTTAGGGTTTACCATGGGCATACCCTAATGCGCATATGATCCTTGCAGCGTAAAGGGAGGTTGTGCATACACAGTATAACCATTGTAACCATATGTCCATGGAAGTGTGTGCCCCTGTAAAGGTGGCTCTTGCTGTGGATAAGGAACCTGATGAGTTCTTTGTGGATGCGACCTTCGTGGGGGCACCTATATGGGCGGCCTTTGCAGAGTGGATATGTTGGGTGTCATGCTTGCGACTAGGGTGGGCCCAGGAAAAGTGGCAAAGGTGTACTCAGGTGTATAAGGAGTGTACCCTCCTTGCACCTGGTTAGGGATGGTCAGCCTTGCTAATTCTGTTGTGGTGAGATTGGGATTTGAAGGGATCGTCCATTGTCTTTCAAGTGTGAGCTATTCAATCATGGCTTTTAATTCCCCTATGGTGGCCTCCTAAGCAACCAGGTGACGATCTCGACTTTTTACTTGAGCTCGCCACTCTGCGGTTATAGTGCGCTCCCCTTCAGAGTCAAAACGATAATCCCTGAGGTCTACATTTTCTGTACTTATTACGGGGTCGATGGGCAAATCCTGGCCTCTACTTGACCCCACTATGGTAGCTTAAGATCCCTGTGAAGTAGAGGTGGCATTGACTGTCGCAGCGGTTCTGTGTGGAGTGTATGGACTGTCCTCTTGATGGAACATGATAGAAGAAGTTGTAGGATCCCTCCCAGTAATTGGTAATCCTCTTGGGGGTGCTCTAGGTGTTCTGGCATTTGTTGCCAACTGGCTTCTGGTCATTATATCGACAAAGTTAAAGGCTCGTGATTGCCGTTCAAGGGAACTAAGAGTATCAACAAAAGTGTCTTTTCTTGCCTCGGTGAACATCACTGCTGCTTGAGATTTATGGGGGGCCAAATTTCTTACTTCTGCTATGATAAACCATGTTATCTTTGACATTAGGAGGCAAGAAGGAATTATTTCCCTGGGGGTGTGCCCAGGGTGGCATTGCATTGATTTGTATACCCCCCATTTTTGGCTGCTTATGCAAGCATTAGGGCAGATTGGCTTCTTGTCTGTGTTCCGAGGCTGAGGCTTTCCTTCTTTTTGGTTTGCCTCCTTAAGGGAGATCAAATTGGGTCAAGAGCATTAAGTTTTTGAACTTTATTCTTGCTTTATGGTTTTGCTTATTACGCCTCTTAAGAGGGGTGACCATTTTGCCTTGTGAATGGTTTTCTTGTGAAGCATGGGTTTCTACTTTAGATCCCTTTCTCTTATGTTGCACCTTTCCTTTAGGACTAAATGGTCCAAATACCTTGACTTGATTAATAACGTGTTGTTTTGTCTGGTCCCTAAGCATCGTAGGGACTCCCGCGAGAGTGATATAGACTATAGTCAGATCCTGGTTCTCGGGTGACAAAAGGAGGTCAAGCCTCAGACCAACTTGTGTGCGTGAATGAAGTTTTACATCTTCATTTGCCACAAATATGTTGTTATAGTGTTGAGGTTTTTTGGGAGAATATAGATTTTCATCTTCATTCGCCATCACCATATGGTGCGTGACCTACCTCTCCCGTGAGCGCAATATATTGTGTGAATGTGGTATTTTCTTTTCATTCGCCACTGCTAGTTAGACTAAAGTGTCTGTAAAAGGTGCAACATTAATGACTGGCTTCCCTTGGCGAGTGTGTTTACTTCCAAGCTTGTGGACCACGGCCTTTTTCCATTTCCTTGCATCATTATTCTTGTGCAAATAATAAATGAGAATGTCATTCATACACTCTGATCATGGCGAATGTAAATATTTAATTTTATTCACGTAATTTTGTTGCGGCAAATGTAAATATTTAATTTCATTTGCGGACTTTTGTTGTGGCAAATAGAATTCTGGGGCCCTGCCCGAGACAAAATCTTATCTTTTTTCAATGCTTTCCGATTGTCTATTTGGTTGAGTTTTTATTCTCCATTTCTTCCTTGATTTTTTTAAGATCATTTCATCAGCATTTCCCCTCCATGAATCATTAGGCTTGCCCTCTTTGGCTGAGATAGGCAACACTATCACAGCTTTGGGGGAGACTAACGCCTCAACCCCTGGTGAAGTAAGGGAGACAAAAGCCACAACCTTCTTGTTGGAGACCAGAGCCTCAACCACAGGTGAGTATTAGGAGATCGAAGCCTCAACCAAATGAGTGGATGATGGTAGGGAGATCAAGAC